>JAJOZX010000658.1:750000-962500 GCA_023014485.1 Bathynomus jamesi | reverse complement strand
CTTTTAAAATACGTGGTATTTTCTCTTAATTTATCTCTTTATTTTACTTAACCTTATAGGACCGGGATGGAACTTGATCGTGTTATTGCCACTTTTGATGAAAGGGGAATAAATGCTATGGATGCTTCTCCGAACAGCCTACCCAGCGATCTAGAAGTCGCGGTACTAAATCACAGTCGGTCAAGCGAGATTGCAGACGAGCTAATGTAAGTGTTTTTAGGTTATATAGTATGTTTTTTTGGAATCGTGAACAATAAGATTGGGTAGGCTAGGATATATATATATATATATATATATATATATATACATATACAGTGCCCGCGAAAAGTATCCGATCACTCAAGAAAATACAATATTTTCCCTTGATATTCAGAGACACGTAATTCACTTTCTATTTGTTCTAGCGACATCTGGTAACTTTGAGGTTGCTCGCTGATATGAGAGCTATCCAACGTATTCTCAAATTAGTGTTCTGGTAGCCTTCGTTGCGGTGGCTGTGTCTCAAATTTGTCAGATTTCACTGTTTGTGTAAATTTCTTGATATTTTTTTTTTTTTTTACAGAAAGTGGTGTAAATAAAATTTATATATAATGTGTGCTAAAAAACAACTTAAGAGTGATTGTCGAGGTGCTATTGTTGCTTTGCATGCATGTGGGAAATCACAGAGACAGATTGCTAAGGAATTAAACATATCCCAAAGTACCGTTAATTTATGGTTTCACGGGCTAAGAACAATGGTGGCCTAACCACGCCAGTCCCTAAAAACGATCTGGCAGACCGAGAAAAACAAATTCGCGAACAGACAAACTTATGAAACGTTTAGTATTGAAAAACCCAACAATAACTGCGAAAGAATAAAATTTAATATGAATAATTTGTTATCTGGTGTTTCTGAACGAACTATCCAGGAGCGGCTCCAAAAAGAACTCGGATTACCATCTCGCCATGCTGCTAAGAAACCGTTCATTAATGAAAAATGCGTAAAAACGTGTCGCATTTTGTAAAAAATACATTCATTGGACTGTTGATGACTGGAAGAAGGTTTTTATTTAGCGATGAGTCGACATTTTTGACATTCAGAAGTTGTCCAAAAAGGTTCGCCGGCCTATTGGCTCAAATAGGATGGACCCTAAATACACCCTAAAGACAATGAAACACCCTCCAAGTGTGATGGTTTGGGGTGTGTTTCGGTTACTATGGCGTGGAAACTTATATTTTCTTCCGAAGAACACAACTATGAATGGTGCACGGTATTTAGCAATGCTACAGGATAAACTTCCAATGGCAATGGCAATCCAAAGGACAAAAAACAACATGCATGATGGTGCACCATGTCACAGGGCCAAAATAGTGACAAAATGGATTACTGACAATAAATTTTATATTTTGGATTGGCCTGGTAATAGTCCAGATCTCAATCCGATAGAAAATCTGTGCTAATAATAAAATAAGGTTGAATGCCACGACACTGGCTCAGTCGAAAAATTACAAGAGGCCATCAAAAAGGTATTGTGCAAGGATATCAGTGGAAGTTTGTCAAAACTTGATTAAATCCATGCCAAAACGTCTAGAACAAGTCACCCAAACCAAAGGACAGATGACAAAATACTAATATAAGGTTAGTATACATTTAAACATTGTTTTTTATGTAAAAAATACAAATTTCAAGGGTGATCGGATACTTTTCGCGGGCACTGTATATATACATATATGGTGCACACAAAACGATTTAACCGCATCCAATTTCATAACATTTATTTAAATTACAGAGCCGAAACGGAACTTGATCGTATTATAGCAACTTTTGACGAAAGGGTGATAAATGAAGTGGTAGCCACCCCGCCTAGCCTACCCAGCGATCCAGAAGTCGTGGTATTGACTCACATCCGGTCAAGCGATTGCGAGGTCATCGAGGAGATGCTGTGCGCAACTCTTTTACTTAGGTGTGCGCACTTTTCTTTCTTTTGCAACTTCTGACACCCTTTAAGTTGGGCGCTACCCTTTAATTCTATTTCAACTTATTTCTTACGCGCGTGTACTTTGCGTTCAGGATGACTCGACCTATCCAGGCGGATGGCCCTTTAAATTGATAGGCGTAAATTTCCTTCGGCTTACTGAAAGCCTACTTTGGATTTCAAACTTTAAATGTTAAGTTACCCTCAGCTTACAAGAGAGGCCTATTGCAAGGTGGCAGAGAAAACGACACACTCCCTCTTATAAATTTATTCAATTTCACTCAAATTAGTACATAAATTCCAAACAATAGGCTGATGGATGATTATCAATTTTGCTTACAATAAAATCCAGTTATTAATTTAACGAAAGGTTCACAAGTATTTGAGTCTACAAAATTATTTATACAGAGGGCTTTTTATTTTCCGTGTAACAATAAACTTAGCACTAAATGAAACTATCGAAATCGACAAAGGAATTGGAAAGAATGAATTACTTACAAATTTAGAAGTTATTCTCAACAGTTCTGCGCGAGTCCCGCAGATTTATTTCCAGAACAAAACAACCAAAACCAAAAGAGTCCACCAATAATTTAGATTCCTTCACAAAATTATTGACGGGTCATGCACAATAGGTCGCAAACTTACAGTTTTAACCTTTAACTTGAACCCAATTAAGTTCATTGAAAATTCACAAAACTCTTGGTCTGCCGGCTAACCTAAATTAAGGTATTCTGACTAAATTCTCTTTTACAATCGTTAACACTAAGTTCTTATACACAAGTTCGCGTAAACGAAGGCGATTCAAATTTTAAGTACAATCGTGACAATTCTAATTCAATTTAGAAATTTCTATTTTACCACAAGTCTAAAGAATTACTTGAGCCACTGTTAACTTTCGGAAAAACGACGACAACTGATTTCAAACTCTAAGTTCCACCTCAGAATTACAAAAACTCCTCCCTTTGGTGTCTAAAGGGCCTATCAAAACCAATTTCATTACATGACATCATTCGTACAAAAATTACTGATCTTCCATTGGCTCTAATCTCAACTTCGTTAAATTCTACGCTCCGCCTTTCTTAACGAAATTTTCAAATAAAAATTTGAAAATTTGAAAATTTAAATTTAAAATTTTAAAATTTAAAACAAAACTTTTAAATTTTCGCTCGAGGGCTTACCTCAGACGAAACCACGAATAAACAAAACCGACACCTTACAAGGTTCAAAATGAAAACGGACCCTTGTTAAGCTATATTTTCCCTTTTGATCGCGACCATAAATCTATCCAAGACTGTCAAACAATAAGTTCTCTTCTTGGATTACACACTCCGCCTTATTCTTTACTTTGGTCCGTGTTCATTTTAAAAGATTTAAATTTTCACGCGAACTTAAATCGATTTCAAAATCACTTCCATGAGAATCTGAATTAAGATAGAACAAACGTTAAGCAATTTGAAACACTCTAATTCATTCGTTCATGAATATTTATAAGACAAACCACCTTGTTTTTAAAGATGTACACAACGAAATCTTAAACTAAAATTTCTGCATTTATTTTACAAAAGATTTCGGCATGCCAATTTTATGGTTACGACATCCCTCCCCTCCTTTAATTTTGCACTCCGATGCAAACTTTCTTAACTAGGGTCGGGTATCATCACTTTGCTCACAATTTTACACACAAATTTAGTCCCAATTTTCACAAAAATTTTCCATTTACTTGTCCCCTTTATTGGGACACTAACACCGACACATTTAGTTTTTAGTCATCCTCGGGTTCTTCGTAGTGTACTCGAGGTCGGGGCCTAAGAGCATACGGACGCTCAAACGGTGGCCCTGTGAAAGCAGCCTGTCTGCTTTCTCCGGGGGACCCTGTTCCCACAAGGTCCCCGCGAGGAGGTAGTTCGGAAGCCCCCGGCGGCTCCTGCCAGCCACTCGGTCCTGCCAGGGGGCAGGAGGTGCACTCCGGTTCACCTCCACGGGTCGATGTTCCTCCGTTCCCTGGGCGAAGCTCTCTGGGAGGAAGTAGCTCGGAGGCGCCCGGCGGATCCCATTCCGCCACTCGGTCCTGCCAGCGGGCAAGAAGCGCACTCCGGTTCACTTCCCCCTGTTGATGTTTCTCCGGTGTCGAGGGCGGATCTCCAGAGAGGAGGGGCGGTGGCCCTTCCCCCATCTCATCCCCTGCGCCGTCCACCCCGCCTTGTTGCTCGACGTCCGATGGGGCATCGATGCTGCGACGGATACGGTCTCGATGGATCACTATTTGATGTCCAGTGATCATGTGACGCAGGAGATAAGTGACTGGAGTCTTCTGTTCGATGATGATGTAGGGACCCTCGTACCGGGGCTCCAACTTGCCTCTACCCGGTCGTGGGTAATCAATGTACACCAAGCCATAGGGCGTCTTTTCTTCGAAAGGCTTCAATTCCTTGATTCCGTTAGCCTTCTCGTATCTCCGCATGAACTCCTCCACTCGGCGGTAGATTTCGCTCAGACTCCTCTTTCGGTCTTCGGCGTATTCCTCTGGGTTGTACGGGCTCACGCACGCCTCCTGTGGCATGCGAAATAGCTTGGAAGGTACGTTCGGGGTGGGTTCGCCCGTACATCAATAAGAATGGAGAATACCCCGTGGCTCGGTGCACTCGGATGTTCAGGGACAATTCCACGGTGTCGAGGATTTTATCCCAGTCTCGTCCAGTTTCTTCACAAAGTATGCGGAGTTTGATGCATAACTCTTTATTCGGACGTTCGATCTTCCCGTTGTTTTGGGGATGGTATGCGGCGGTCCGTTGGTGTTGTACTTCCCAAACCCTGAAGAGCTCCTGTAAGGTAGAGTTCCAGAACTCCTTGCCTTGGTCGGATACTACTGCTGAAGGGGCGCCCAGTTTGCACAGTATCAAACGATGGAACTTGTCCGCCACCTCCCGGGCCGTCTCGTCCTTTATTGCTGCCAGGATGGTAAACTTGCTGAAACTGTTCACACACGTGAGGATATAATTGCTGCCTTCCCTGGTCGGAGGAAGGGGACCAACTAAGTCCACGTGCAGAAGTTCCCACGGACTGTGGCCTCGCACACAAGGCATTGTTTCCCCTTCTAGGACAGTTCATACCAGGACAGTTCATACCAGGACAACTCATACCCAGACAACTCATACCCGGACAACTCATACCTAGGACAACTCATACCTAGGACAACTCATACATAGGACCAGAAAAAAAATGAAAATTAATGAAAATTTATTTTGTAAAATTAAAATTAAATTTAAACATTTAAAATTCATGCAAGTTATATATATATATATATATATATATATATATATATATATATATATATATATATGCCCAGTTAGGTTCATTGGATGCCCGGTTAGGTCAACTGAATACCCGGTTGGGTTCATTGAATGCCCAGTTAGGTCAACTGTACGCCCTTGACGATTGGTTAGGTTTAGTCGTGATATTTTCGTTAAAACTAACGAAAATATCACGGCTAAACCTAACCAATCGTCAAGGGCGTACAGTTGACCTAACCAGGCATTCAAATTTTATCCTATGTAAATAATGGTTCTCTATTTATTATATGTTTGCAATAAATAATAAATTTGTTGTTATTGTTTTCTTATCTTATTTTGGTTAATTTGCAGAGTTTAAACTTTCGGGGTGGATATAAATGAAAAGATCAACATTGGGGTGGTAATTGTTGAAGAGAGTATGAGTTGTCCTAGGTATGAGTTGTCCGGGTCTGAGTTGTCCGGTATAAGTTGTCCGGGTATGTGTTGTCCTGGTATGAGCTGTCCGGTCACGATTGTTTCCACAGTCACTTTCCGCGTCTGTTTGTTTCGCGCGCAGGTGTCACACGTTTGGACTACCTGCCGCACCTGTTGAACCATACCTGGCCAAAGATAGAGGTCCCGTAGGATTTCTGTAGTCCCTGCAGCTCCTGGATGAATGCTCCCGACGTCCGTGTGTGCGTTCCAAATGAGCTGCTCTCTCAACTTTTTAGGAACTACGATGACCTCTCTTCCGTTCGCATCGACGTAAACCAGCAGGTTCCTCATTAGTTTGAATCTCGACGGCTGGATGGGCTTGGATACGGACCAGCTGAAAACCTTTCCTTCTTCGATGGCTGTTCGAATTGCCGGTATTTCAACGTCCCTCTGCTGGTGTTTGCTTATTACCTTGCGATCAATGATCGCTTTTTTGTATATTGCGTTCACAACCTCCTTAGTCACTCCAGGCGGGCGGGACAACCAATCGGCCACTCTGTTGAGTTTGCCCTTCACGTACTCGATGAGAATGTCGTAGTCTTGCAGTGTCATAACCCAACGCGCTAGTCTTCCATTGGGCTCACGATGTCCTTCCCTCAGAAGCCACTTCAACGGCTTATGGTCAGAGCGGACGATGACCCTCTGACCAAATATGAGGGGGCGAGCCTTCTTCAATGAAAAGACAATGGCCAACAGCTCCTTTTCGTAGGTGAAATAATTTAGTTCCGCGCCCGTTAATGTTCTGGAGAGGAAGAGGATTGGTTTTTCTATTCCTTCTTGTTCCTGCGCGAGTACTCCCCCGATGGCTACTTGACTCGCGTCCGTGTTCAAGATGAACTCTTGATCAAAATTTGGGTACGCCAATACGATGTCAGTCGTCAGAGTGTCTTTGAGGGATTGCTTCACCCCGTTCCTGGTGACCACGTGGCCTAGATACTCCACCTGAGATTGTAATAACTGACATTTTTCTAACTTTACCTTCAAGTTGGCGGTGCGTAGGCTATCCAAGGTCTTCGTACCCTCTTGTCATGTTCTTCCAAAGACCTTCCAAGGACAATGAGGTCATCCAAGTAAATCAGCACTTCTTTGTCCAGTTGCTCCCGGAAAATAAAATTCATTACTCTTTGGAACACTGGTGGACTATTGGACAATTCAAACGGGACCACCCTGAACTCGAAATGACCGCTTCCCGTGGAGAAGGCAGTTTTCGAGATGCTGTTGTCGTGAATTGCCAACTGCCAATATCCCGAACGTAAATCTATGCTCGAGAAGTAATGAGTCCCGTGCAGCTTGGCCAAGGTTTCATCAATGATGGGTAGTGGGTATTTGTCTACCCAGAGCCTCAGGGCCCCACACTTTTTCTTCACAATTACTAAGGGAAACGACCAGGGGGAACGACTATGCTGTATCACTCCTTGATCCAACATTTCTGCTATTTGTCTCTTGACCTCCTCCTCGTGTGTTATAGGTATCCTGTAGGGACGCCTAAATATGGGAGGATGATCCTGGGTTTCCAACTTCATGGGCATCAGATTATTATAACCCAACGGCTCGCCATCCAGTGAGAAGACATCTGAGTAATCCCTTAGCCATTCTTCGACGGTTTTCCTCTCTTCGCCGGAGAATGATTTCCAGCCGAGGACATAGGACTTGAGGCGTTTCACTCGTTCTTCGAAGTCCTTCTTCGACGCCTGACTTCCTTTCACTGTGACATTCGTTCCAATTTGGGATGAGCGTCGACCGGCCGTGTCGACTACCTTCCCTATTGTCTCTGCCTCCGTCACTAGGCCCACGACGTCTCCTTTGTCGCCAAGGTATTCTTCGTCACCTTGATTGATCATCAGTAACCTTATCTTCCCCTTCGGGATCCTGCTCGGTGACATTTTTAAATTTCCCCGAGCCTCACTGCACATCCCGTGCAGGGGAGAATAGACGGCCAAGGGAGCTACGTCCCCGGGTTTCATTCTGACTTCCCTCGTCAGAATCACGGCGGCCACCTTTTGTTCTTCGTGCGGGATTGCCTCTATCAGAGTCACCTTCGCACTATCTTCACTGTCTACTCCCTTTCCTTGTATGGTTACTGTTTCATTCAACGTGACTGTCTTCTTCCGGTGGTCTATCTGGGCTTCGTAAATTTCTAAGAACGGTCCCCAATGTCAAATCCTGCGGGGCTTCGGATACTATATAAGCACACACAAAAAATTCCTCCAATCCAATCCCGATAGTTAACCGCAGTTCTCCTTTACAAGAGTAGGCGGGTCCCGTAAATCCTCATACCGAGATGTCGGCTGCTTTCAGAGGCGGACTCCCGATCTTGTTATACATAGCCAGTGTCATCAGTGAGACCGAAGCTCCACCATCGACCAGCGCGGTGAAAGCTTGTTGAGAGACGAATACTGGTAGGGTGATCAGTCCTAACCGGCGATTCGCCGCTAATTCGACGGCGGCTACTTGGGAGACCTCTCCTCCCGGTCCGCTTGAAAATTTCGCCGAGGGCACGAGTTGGCCCAGTGCCCCACTTGTTTGCAGACCCAGCATTGATCCCGGCTGATTTCTTCCTTGGTTTCCTTCTTCTTCCAGGAGATGTGATGGGCGATGTGATTTTTCCGGTGGCAAATATAACACTTCTTCTCCAGCACCCCTTTCCCGGTGGACTTGTTTGGCGCGTCCGCTTTGTCTACGGCTATTGCCCACACGTCTTTGCTCTTACTGTCCTCCTTTGTGGCTGTGGCTACCCTTTCTTCTCGATGTCGTGAGTTGTAGTTCCAAGACGTGGTGGGGTTGTGAAGGTGTTGGAGCCTTCGACTCCTCTCTTGTGGTGTTTCTTCTTTTAAGACGTCCTCATCCCGTAGCCCGAGTCCTAGATTGTTCGCAGCATACTTTATCGATTCCAGCCAGTATTCCTTAAACGATTTTCCTTTGACAAAATTCCTGGCATATTCTGGTAGGACCAACTTGAACGCGTCCTTTAATAGGGAATCTTTAGCATATTTCATTATAGGCTCACCCTGTACCAAGGCATTGCCTAAACTTAATAACCTTGTGGCGAACATGTTGAGTGTCTCGCCTTTTTCCCTCTTGGAGGCGTATATCTTCCTTCGAATGACACTTTCGTCCATGGCGCTGCCACACATCTGTAGGATTTCCTCCTTAATCTCTTGGTAGGAAAATTTGCGATTGGCATCCCTCCACGTGTCCAACAACACTCGGGCTGGACCTGTACTCTTCTTGTACAAGATGTGGAGTCTCTTCTTTTCATCCAGGGTGACTTCCTCCAAGGCAGAGAAAAAAGCTGCAGGGCTCGTGACCGGGTTCCCACGGTCGTCCTCCAAGTGGCCCCACAACCTCTGGACGTATGAGTCGTCTATTGCCTGTTCGCGTTGTAACGGTAAATTAGTACTCTGCAATACCTGTACGACGGCTTGTATATACCTCTGCAGGTCTTTGTCGTGAGGTTTCTCGGCGCTTGTGGTGGTTGCACTCCTGCCAGGGTTCTTCGGTATGGCTCCTGCGTTCTCTGGTGCCCGTTCGCTCGTAAACGTCGGTGAACTTCTTTCCCATGTGTGTCAAACAGTTGTTTGCTCCGGACTCCTTGCTACCTTTGGGAAATTCAAGATAAGAGGTGAGTGAAGTTCTTGCGTCGAAAGTTCCCCTTCTTCTGCAGTGGAGGGAACTAAATCGCTTTTCTTGGGACGAACCCCCAATGCGAGGTTGTCCCCATACTCCAGTTGCGGAGTGTCCGTCGTATGATCCTCCGGCTTTAACTCCCTCCGGTTTAATTCTTCTTCTACTTCTGTGCATTCGTTCAATAACCGATTCGTTTTGGAAAACTTTTTCTTCTTTAAATTCCGTAAACTTTCTGTACTCATTTCCTTTAAGTTCATTGGTTCGGAATCACTCATGTCACTTGTACTTTCTTCTTCATTCATTCTATCTACGCTCTTTACCGACATCGCGAAGCTTATTTGTTTATTTTTATTTTAAACCCGTTACCACTGTTAACGACACTTTTTACTGTTCACACTTATTTTAACGTTAATGCTTTATTCTTTACCAAAGTTTATTTTAACGAATTAATGTTCCAAATACCTTTACGTTAGTGCTTTTCTCTGTCACGCAAATTTATTTTAACAAAACGTTACACTCTTGCTACCAATACCTTGCAATAGGATCCCACTTCTGTGATACCATTTATGATGTGAGCAACTCTTTTACTTAGGTGTGCGCACTTTTCTTTCTTTTGCAACTTCTGACACTCTTTAAGTTGGGCGCTACCCTTTAATTCTATTTCAACTTATTTCTTACGCGCGTGTACTTTGCGTTCAGGATGACTCGACCTATCCAGGCGGATGGCCCTTTAAATTGATAGGCGTAAGTTCCTTCGGCTTACTGAAAGCCTACTTTGGATTTCAAACTTTAAATGTTAAGTTACCCTCAGCTTACAAGAGAGGCCTATTGCAAGGTGGCAGAGAAACGACACACTCCCTCTTATAAAGTTTATTCAATTTCACTCAAATTAGTACATAAATTCCAAACAATAGGCTGATGGATGATTATCAATTTTGCTTACAATAAAATCCAGTTATTAATTTAACGAAAAGGTTCACAAGTATTTGAGTCTACAAAATTATTTATACAGAGGGGCTTTTTATTTTCCGTGTAACAATAAACTTAGCACTAAATGAAACTATCGAAATCGACAAAGGAATTGGAAAGAATGAATTACTTACAAAATTTAGAAGTTATTCTCAACAGTTCTGCGCGAGTCCCGCAGATTTATTTCCAGAACAAAACAAACCAAAACCAAAAGAGTCCACCAAATAATTTAGATTCCTTCACAAAATTATTGACGGGTCATGCACAATAGGTCGCAAACTTACAGTTTTAACCTTTAACTTGAACCCAATTAAGTTCATTGAAAATTCACAAAACTCGGTCTGCCGGCTAACCTAAATTAAGGTATTCTGACTAAATTCTCTTTTACAATCGTTAACACTAAGTTCTTATACACAAGTTCGCGTAAACGAAGGCGATTCAAATTTTAAGTACAATCGTGACAATTCTAATTCAATTTAGAAATTTCTATTTTACCACGTCTAAAGAATTACTTGAGCCACTGTTAACTTTCGGAGCAACGACTACAACTGATTTCAAACTTTAAGTTCCACCTCAGAATTACAAAAACTCCTCCCTTTGGTGTCTAAAGGGCCTATCAAAACCAATTTCACTACATGACATCATTCGTACAAAAATTACTGATCTTCTATTGGCTCTAATCTCAACTTCGTTAAATTCTACGCTCCGCCTTTCTTAACGAAATTTTCAAATTAAAATTTGAAAATTTAAATTTAAAATTTGAAAATTTGAAAATTTTAATTTAAAATTTGAAAATTTAAATTTTCAAATTAAAATTTGAAAATTTGAAAATTTAAATTTAAAATTTTAAAATTTAAGACAAAACTTTTAAATTTTCGCTCGAGGGCTTACCTCAGACGAAACCACGAATAAACAAAACCGACACATTACAAGGTTCAAAATGAAAACGGACCCTTGTTAAGCTATATTTTCCCTTTTGAACGCGACCATAAATCTACCCAAGACTGTCAAACAATAAGTTCTCTTCTTGGATTACACACTCCGCCTTATTCTTTACTTTGGTCCGTGTTCATTTTAAAAGATTTAAATTTTCACGCGAACTTAAATCGATTTCAAAATCACTTCCATGAGAATCTGAATTAAGATAGAACAAACGTTAAGCAATTTGAAACACTCTCTAATTCATTCGTTCATGAATATTTATAAGCCAAACCACTTTGCTTTTAAAGATGTACACAACGAAATCTTAAACTAAAATTTCTGCATTTATTTTACAAAAGATTTCGGCATGCCAATTTTATGGTTACGACAGAGATTATGTAAGTATTTTTGAGGATAAGAACAAAACGTGATATATTTCCATTTATTAAATAGTAGAAAACATGTACAAAAACGGTAACAGCAACCGTCACATAATTCTTAATGGCTATAGCTACAAATGTATACACAGATTTACACAATATACCTTTACACATTACAGGGGGTACTAACATATGGGAACCTTTTTTTTATCTGTCTGCATACATATTTATCATTCACATTTGTGTCGCATAAATCAAATAATTTTTAAAAATTCATAAATCCCTTCCCACGTGACATATGCATGAGAAACAAAATACAATACAATCCACATGTTTCAGTATAATGTCCTTGGAAACGATATGAATTCCAAATAATCTCTGGCACATCTAGTTGCACTATGAACTTCACAATTGTCGAGTCATTCCACGGTGGAAATCCGAGTGAATCGAAATAGTACATTCTTTCCTTAGTTTTAAAATAGATTGCAAACCAATGAATCCCCTTACCCCCCGACAATGTCGGTGTTAACGATAACCCCGTACCAGTTTCTCGTGCTAGGCAGCTTCAGTATTTCATTCTTCGCGAACACTCCGATAATTTTTGATCGCGCGAAACAGTCACTTTTCATGGCTCTCTGGAGTGTATTCGCGTCCATTTTAAAAATCTGTGGTGACGTTCCTAAATCTATCTACTTCTATTAGGGCTTGCGACTCGAGGTATACTAGTACACTAATAGGCGCGTCTATAGGTTTGGCAAACTCCAGCCTCACTGAAATGGTACCGCTCTGTTGGACGTTTAAATGCGTATTTACGCCAGCAGTTAAGTCTGACGTAATGTCAAATGAGTAAATATTAAACTGTTCCACAAATTTTTTCTGTGTTATGCCGAAACAAGTTCATCACACGCACCGGTATTATGAGCCAAACTACAATAATCTCTCGCGCAGAGTGGGAATACCCCATCTGTTGAGTAATCCATACTCATTACCCCACCCAGAGCGATGCCATTTACATATAGAGTAATATTTTTAAGGCCGAAATTCTCGAATTTTAACGCACTCTTTTTTATAATTTCCATTCGTCGAGGCGTGGTCTTGCATTCCAATTAAAATCATTTTAGGTAGAACTCCAAGAGCAATGTTTTATAGCTGTTTCGATGCCAGCCCTGCGGGGACCGCGTACAGTTTGATCTGTACCCTGTTAATTGGATATTTCACTGTGGCATGTATCAAATCTTTCTCAATTTCTATTTCCTTCGGGGAACTTAATTTCACTCGGCGTATACGCAAATACGTTTCCATGATGTGTATCACAACGGGTTTCGTGCCTTCTTCTTGGTCTGTCCCCAGATTTATGCAGATCTCAGGGTTCGTGCTTGTAAGCTTCAATTTCATATCTACCCCGTTCATAAGCAACTTCTCCTGGAAAGTAAAGTCTGTATGCAGGCGTCCAAAGCATTCGTATATCTTTTTTTTAGAATTTTTAAATTTATCTTTTATTCTATTTTTATCTTTAGTATGGTAATACCCCTCGGCGGATAAAAAGGTGTCCTTCGCTTCTTTTGAAAAGTTGAGGACATTTTCCAGATAGGCTCGTAGGTGGTAGTACCCCGTACCTGCCGAGATGTTAGTCTGATTTAAATATACATCACACTACTAAATATGGAGTGCAGAAAGTTGGTTTCAGGGTAGGCAACGTAACTATCATCGCAGTCCGTTCCGTCAGAATGGGCTATGCGTAGTTAACATACATGTGCATGCAACTCGGGTCAAAAAAGTAAGGGCCCGAACTGGGTATCACGAATTCTATAGGGGCACTGGGCGAACTAATTGTGTTTAACGGGTTAATTGTAATAAAGTCACTATGTTCAATAGAGACCTAAGTAGGTGGCATATCAAAGAAGGACAGTTCTGATTTACAGCACTGTGAACTACACGGATGAATGAAACGTGCTATGACGAGTCAGAAATAGTGCCACCTTCCCTCGACGAGTATTAGTCAATTTATGATTCGTGAGAGTAGCGTCCTCAGCTTATATCAGTTAAAAAAATGATCAGCCATAGGTTTCATACGCTTTGAGCACTTCTTTTTTGGTTTCCTTTTGCGTTTAACACCACGTGATGGTAACCCCTTCTTCCTAGCAGATCTCTTCTTCTTTCCACCACGTGTTGGTAACCCCTTCTTCCTAGCAGCTCTCTTCTTTCCGCCACCACGCATTTTTTTCTTCACATCTTTGATGATATCCTGTGTACGTTTTAAGTGTTTTTTTAGAGCTTCTTTAGGCTTAGTGCCAGCCAATATGTCCTCTGCCGCGTTAAAACCTGTTTGTAACGCCTTCCTCCCTAGGTACCTGGCCTCCCTCTTCAACAATGGGACAGCGGTGCGTAGTATGGATGAAAAAATGGACCCAAGTCCACTACCACGCTGGTATCTCACCCCTCGGTATAGTGTGAAAGGCTTTCTGTCCATTATAACTCAGTGCACCGAAAATGCAGCTTCACTGTTAAGCTCCCGTCACCGAATGGGAAATTTTTACCCTCAATCGCTTATATATATTGAGATATTGGTTATTAGGTTAGTTGCGACATTCACATAATGGAGTATGTCATATGTAATACTCAAACTCCTTCCTCTATGGTTGGGGATGTGAGCTATGCGTAGCAGACGTGCCTGGGTATCCCCAACAAACTGGTGTTCCGCTATATTGCTGTAAATATAGCACATGTCTGGAGGCTGAGAGCTTACATCCAATTTCTCAATACACTAAGGTGGACAAGTCATGCGGTGCCTCGTGAAAGGTGTCTCTTTAGAAGGCTGCTCGATATCGCCCCTCGGTTATAATTTTGAACACTCTTCCGTCTTTAAGATTTCTGTTGACCTTTGATTTTAGAATTAGAGTATGTGCAGGGTTTCCTTTGTTTACGATTTCGTATAATAAGTCATTCGTAAGACTTGAGTTTTTTAAACTCACGTTTAAGTCTCTCACAACATCCTCAGCCGAACCATAACGACCAGGTCCTAGTGTTACTTCTGTACTGAAAAACTGTGCAACCTTAGTCCGTGCGATACGTATAGTTTCATCCCGAGTTAACCCGGCTCTTGCACACTCATACGAATCACGGCCCAACTCAATGGGTCCATGGAGCTCTGTTACAAAGTTGGCTAGTGTGCTGTTAGGGTGTATAGACAAGGACGAGGAGAACGGGAGTGTGACGTAGAAATGGTTAGGAGTCATGCTGCATGCTAATTAAACTTCATTACTGCATCAGCTTTTATATAGGTATTGAAGCTCTCTGGGTAACCTAGCCACTTCACCAGGTACATCTTTCTCTTCCCTGTACCTTTGCTTCCTAAAATTTTCTCAATTTTAAACACATGTTTTCCTAAACTAAATACCACTTTCTGCAATTCCTCGCGGTAAAAGCCTCCCGAGATCTCTTCTCCATTCAAATCTTCAACGTAATACATCATTATCTCACATTTAGGCTTCATAGCCCTAACTTTAAAAATCTCGCGTGTCCATCCTTGCTCAAAACCCATCGCGAATTTATTTCCCGAACGTGACAGCCTTACATAGTCATTGATTTTGAAACGCGCAGAGTGTGGTGGTGGTGGTGGTGTTGGTATTCCATCTCTTCTCGGGCGCTTGCATCTTTCTAAAACATCGTTAGGCGTTGTACCGATCGTACGATGGTGTGATCGGTTTTAGGATGAAGCCAATGAACCGAGAACGTTTATATATCAGTATGCGTTTTTGTGTGTAAAATAGCGGTGCATGCGTTCCTTTATGGTACGTTGAACTCTTTCAGCTAAAGAAGCCTAATGTATAGAATTGGAAGTGTAATAGCTGATATTAAACTCTGACAGCATGTTCTGAAAAACGCGTCCTATAAATTCTTTTCCCATATCCGTACAAAAATAGCCAGGAATCCTGTTTTCTTTCAACATCAGCGTTTTGGCCGCTTTAGCAACTGTTTCAGGCGATTTATTTTTCAGGGGAATTAGCCACAGGTATCTAGAGAATACATCTATTATGAATAGGATGTAACAGTAGCCATCGTTATACATTGAATATCTTTGCATGTCTGTTAAATCTGCCTGCCAAATAGAGTCAATCGAGGCGGCTGTTGTCTTGGCTGGTTTAAACCTTTTTCTCACCGCTTTATGAAGTGTATAAGCATCCTGGCCCCGCAAAAATCTCTCAACATCTTATTTCCTTACACCATAAGCACCTCTGTACAATCTATTAACGCCACCATAGGATGGTGGGTTAGAAATGTCATAATAGTGCTTACTTAATACGTTAGTCATTTGCGTATTTTAGAGGCACGTGGATAAGGTTGGCCGTCTACTCTCTTCTTTCTCCTCTTCAGAGACACTGCAGCTAATGGGGCGAAGGTGTACTCAGTTGTGACACGTGCGATGCATGTTCCAAGTCTTTTAACCTATTCAGATTACCTATCAATGTTTTGGGGACATTTATTTGTTGTAGTCTTGCTTTAATATGTCTCCATCCTGTTGGTAAGGGCCTATCCCACTTTCTCACCAGATCATGAACAATATCAACGATATTGGAACCTTGTACCCTTGTTCCTTCAACAATGACCTCGCCTGTATCGGTCCACTGTATGATGGGGTCCTTACTCAATAGATTATAAAGACTTAGCCCTTTATTCCTCAATGTATGGGGGAGACTGTTTTTTTAGCACATGTTCGATGTGCTGTGTTCCGATGCTCTTTGGTTGCTCAGGTCCTGTGTCGCTATGCTCAGCGCTACTCGAGCTGTGCCTCACGGGGAGCTCTGTAGGATGCTTATAATCTTCGTACTCGTGAAGAAATTTCTGCAAAGCCTCTTGGTACAAGATCCTTTTCTCATCAGGTGCCTTTTCACTGTTTAATAGGGTTAGCAACTCACTTTCCATTCTTTTAAGCCTACTTTTACGGGGTTCTAGAACCGCGTCTGGACTCCTTTGTAATGAAGCCTACACCTCGTGCGGGATCACAACCACCTTCTTAATTATATTAATCTAGTCAGTAAAGGTCCCAAAATTGAAAATAAGATGGGCGGGAACGAACCGTCTCTTTGTACAATAATACGCTTTTTCTTATCCACAGTCTGACTTTTATGGGCGAGCGTCCGAATTATGTTTTTGTACGACGTAAGCGAGTCTTCTGAGAGGATTTCATTGGAACATTACATTTTATAACATTAAGGCAGCTTTCACAGATCCATTTTAAAAAGTCAGAGTCGATATTTTTAACAAACATCTGCTGCAATGCCCGAGGCAGTTGTTGATAGATTTTTATTAATTCGCGGTATTTCTTTAGCCTATTCGTCATTCTGGAATATACACGGTTTCAGGTTCGCTTGGAAATATATTCGTTCTTAGAAGCACCCTAAACGTGTTTCGCGGATGAAGGTCGCAAAGCAAATATCCGTAACGGGGGCTTGTAGCTTCTTTATAAACTTCCAAAAACTCCTTACGCTGATTCGGGAACATTTGATTGGCTAATACCCCAATTTGTGACACATCTCTACGTTGCGCGAATAAGACTAGATATTGCGTATTTAGCGACACATCGCGCATGTATCTATTTTTGAAAAATAGATTCTGATTAATGAAGAACACGCTTATGTTAAGGTGGTGGGAGAATACTGTAAATGTCTCGGCAAACGTTTTATCCATCTCCAACATGAGGTCGTCAATTACGATGACTGTATGTTCATTTTCCTTTAACGAATTAACGTCATAGACCTCCTTGTGGAACAAAACATCATCTTGGTACTCGTTGAACACTGATTGGTATGTCGAATAGCACCATATAACTTTATGCACAAATTTTGAGAACATTTCCCCCTTTTCTTTAATGATATTAAGCACAAACACCGTTTTACCACAACCTGTAGGTCCAGATATAATACATGTGGATGTGCTCGTGAATCTGAATTTTTCTAGATTCCATTTCTAACACGTCACACCCGTAAGTGTGCCATTTACAAAATATTACAAATAACGAGTGCTGCTCCTTATATTTTGTTTTCTTCTTCCACAGAACCGTGAATGACGACGATGTACAGCACCCTATCATCGATATCACGGATGAGCCCGTTGTCCGTGCATCTACAGCCCCCACCCCCTCCGATGAGCCCTCACCAGCGGCACATGTAGCACGTTCAAAGCGGAGGTGCGATGACGTATCCTCCACGTCAGGTATAAAGCGTTCCAGGGTTGTTGGAACATCAGTAATAGAACCCCAGCCCTCAACGTCTTACGCAACAAGCCCCACAGTAGAGCATTCCGCCAATATACCCCCTTGTTCATCCTCCACAGCTGCTTCCCGTTCTGTGCAAAGCTACCCAAGGTGATGGGCGTATCAGCTGAGGTTTCAAAAGGATATTTCCCTTACACATTCCTCACTAGTGAAACTTTAAATTACGTAGGTCTACCTCCACCCAAACATTATTTTAACTATGATTGTATGAATACAGATAAACGTGAAGATTTTGATCGATACTACAACAGTTTTAATGAACGTGATCCTTATAATATAGCTGATGAATGTGAGCGTTATTGCGTGAATGATGTACGCGTGCTTAGAGTATGTTTCCAGGCCTTTAGAAGGATGTACATATGTCGTTTCAAATGCGATCCGCTGCAACTCGCAACCACCATCGCATCATTACGTTTTACGGTGTTCAAGAATAACTTCATGCCTAAAGACACCTTAGCCATTATTCACAGAAACAATCCCCGCAGTTATGGGCACAAGGCTATTTACTGGCTCATACACCTACAACAGCTGACAGGCGTATACATAAAGCATGCCCGCAACACGGGCGAGGTACCCATTAAGGTTAATGGCCATGTTTTTTGGGTTGATGGTCTAAGTGAAAACCGTGTCACTGGCGAGAAGACTGTGTACTCCTTTAACGGTTGCTGGTGGCATGGATGCCGTCCTGAGTGTGGAATCGTGGGAGATATCCACGGTAGACCTCCTGCCGATTGTCTTTCGTGGACGCGCACCCGCGACCAACTTATAAGCTCCTAGTTCACTCACAAAGTCTTGTGGGAGCATGAATATGATGCACGGATGGAGACAGATGGGGCGTACCGTGAAGAAATAAACACGATCAAGCGTTCAATGGTACTGGATCCTCTCAAATGCGGTGATAGTTGTTCGGTGGGCGTACAAATCCCTTCAAGTTATACTTTCCGCCTATGGAGGGTGTGAAGCTCCACTACTACGATTTCTGTTCTTTATACCCCTACGTGATGAAGAACAATCCGTACCCTGTAGGTGCGCCTGAGAAACTGGTGGGACTTAGCCTACCCTCCATCAACGATTTTTCAAGAAATTTGAATGGTCGCTACTTTGGACTCTCTTTCGTAGACGTGCTCCCCCCTAGCGATTTATGGATGCCGATCTTACCCGTCGTTATAGATCACAAACTCATGTTTCCCCTGTGTGTGAAGTGCGCGGAAGAGAACAATGGTGATTGTGGCCATACACCCCACCAGCGTAAGAACAGAGGTGTATACACAAGCCCTGAGCTGGCCCTAGCCATTCGCCATGGGTATAGAATAATGAAGATACATGAGGTGTGGAGGTTTCAGAAGCTACCCAACCTTTTCACACCATATATAAACGCGTTTTTGAAGGATAAGGTTGAGGCGTCAGGATATCCGCGAGGGGTTGAAACCGAAGATGAAAAAACGTCTTACATTCAGCGTTACCGTGACCACGAAGGTATACAACTTGATCTTACTCAAATTGTAAAGAATCCTGGCAAGCGCTTTAGTGCAAAATTGTGCCTAAACAGTCTTTGGGGAAAATTTGCACAGAATACTGGTAAAGGGAATGTTCATTTGGCGCAAAGCTATAGTGAAGTCTGGGATTACGCCAACGCACCAGATAAAGAGATCATGGAGATTGTGAATGTAGGTAATACTTACATAATAAAGTACAACAATACTGAATTGGCCATAGATACCTCACGGGTTACAAACATTCCTGTAGCCAGCTTCACAACAGCCTAAGCGCGCATCAAACTTTGGGATCTATTGCGTTCTCTTGGGCGGCGGGTTTTGTATGCCGATACAGATAGCGTGATATTCACAGCGGGGAGGGGTGAATACATGCCTGCTATTGGGGAGTTCCTCGGTGAGCTAACTGACGAGATCAAGGATGAGTATGGGGACAACGCATACGCAGACTCGTTTGTGTCCACGGGGCCAAAAACCTATGGGGTACGGGTGAGGATAGGGGATGATACGAAGTATATCGTGAAGGTTAAGGGTATCACACTTAACCAAGCGAATCGGCGGGTCGTTAACTTTGATTCGCTGAAGAAGTTAGTGTGCTTGGAAGATG
This sequence comes from Bathynomus jamesi, assembly GCA_023014485.1. Classification (NCBI taxonomy): domain Eukaryota; kingdom Metazoa; phylum Arthropoda; class Malacostraca; order Isopoda; family Cirolanidae; genus Bathynomus; species Bathynomus jamesi. The sequence goes on along the minus strand of JAJOZX010000658.1, from coordinate 942,510 downwards.
ATGAGGGTGGCCGTCCGACCCAACTGACTGGAGGCACCCACAATTTTCAGGCGCAGAAGCTAGGGGGCGTGAAGGAATTTAGGGGGACAAAGGTGTGCCGTCACACCTATAGGAAACGCTACCAGGTGCCTGGTACCTATGACACCGTGCCCTTTGGATACCATAATCTTTGATATGTCTATTGCTAACTTAATTATTTATTACACGTATTTGTAAATATGTACATCCTGATTATTTCATTTATTAAATAAATCATGTTTCAACTAGCGTTTCACTTTGCGTGTGTGCGTATGTTATGTACAGTAAAAGTTAAGCCCCGCCCACTGTAAGACCGGCGACGTGAATTATGCCGCAACCTGAGCAGGCCTCTAGCCCCGCGTTCTCAGTTGACCTCTGTATACCCTTGAGCTCAGACGTGTATTCTCTCGCATAGAAGAAAAATAGTAATGGCTACCTTTAATATCGCGTGTTCAGCATTTATGAAATGGTATTCAGCAAAGTGCATAGATGTAGTGGATACTGAAAAACTCCCTATTCCCGCCTCCTTTGCCTCTTTTAAGGCTGCATTGAATCGTGCGAAGGATCATGATATTCAAATACTCTACGGATATTCTGGCGAGGGGGTTGTAGGATTTCGCGGCACAGGCGATGTACTGAAGTATGTTATAGAACTAAGCTTTATAAAGGCTCACATATACCGCGCAGTAGAAGAAGCAACACGGTCAGAAGATAAACAACAGTTATGGGTAGTGAGTCTTGTGGATGAGTGGTGTGATAAGCGGTATTATATCATGTTACACCGTACCGATTAATCGTACCCTACAACTGAAAATGTAAATCTTGTCATCATGGACAATCTTAAGTATTTTTACCACTACATTAATATATATCATGAAGAGGTTTGTAGTGAGGTTGTGGCTAAAGGTTTGTGTGAGTTTTTAACAGATTTTAGAGATGAGTATCGCCTGTTAAACAAAAAGGATAAATATGAACATATGTTTCTCTCTAATAGCGCACCGGTTTGTGAAGATGTTTAGGAGAGATAAAACATTTAAAAATGTATTTAGTTCGTGAAAATTACCCTGAAGGAAGTTGTTTGGTGCGTATTTGGGGAAGTGGTAGTGATAAAACATTAAAACCGAAATTAATTCTTGTATCGGAAAATTTCTCAAGACATCTGCCCAATATAATGGGGTACAACGATTCATGTTGGGTCAGCGCCGTACACGTTTTATTAGATTATGGTGTGACTCACTCCTCACGGTGCATACGAGTTCGAACAAACCCATTCACGTTTCATCAATATGATTCACCCACCCGTCGAGCCGATCCTGCCTGCCTGCCGCCTGTGGCTCATAGTCATCTCAGAGCTTGCACCGAGTGGACGTGCCATAGTCATCTCGAACCGTGTGAACGTGCGAATACGATGGAACTCCCTTTGAGAAGCATTCTCAACGCTTTGTACGACGTCTCCGTGACGAAGTCGTTGCGCATGTTCAGGCGAGAAACCGGCACCATTAACTGTGTGCTTGAAACGATCTGCAAGCATGCGAGCAAACGCAACGTTATTTGTTTAAGTCTTGAGGAGATGCATAAAATCTTCGTGGTAGTTGAGAGGTGGGCTGAGGACCGTTATAAAATACCAGCTGACGTAGATACAATAAGAGAGATGATTAGTGACGCCTCCTCATATACCAGTGTTTGTACATTGAGTGTAAATAACGAACAACCATGTATTGATATACGACTGATGTGGAGGAACACAGCTGATAATGACGTTCTTGTTCCTACACGAAATCGTTTCATCCTCGACAGAATGTTTGAGATCGTCGGATTCCGTAAGCTGAAGCCTATATTAGATGCGCGTGTTACAGACATGATTTATTTTGACACGGTACTTGAATACGCTTACACCGCTCTGCTCGACGGATTTGTTGAATGTAGGAATGAACAGGGGGAGAACGGTCTAGATCTGGATGCATATTTAAAAGGTTTAGATTCTTCGAAATATCCTGAGCTTTAGTACAAAGCACTTGAGAGGTACAGAGATGAGCTCGCCTACACTGTTCACCCTGAAGAACTGTACCTCTATATAGTGGATAGGTGTCGTTACGATTTGGTAGAATATTTCCAATCCCGTTATGCCGAGTGAAGAAGAGTTCACGATTGAAAAGTTCGGGACGTTAAAAAAAGCCCCCGATTGGAAAAGCATGATTATAAACTTGCATTTAATGTTGTGGTTAACGATGACATTTTTGTGCGTGCTTTTAATTGTGTTCTAGCTGTGCTTAAAGATAACTTGCCCGCCGAATGTAAAGTGGGTACAAAAATAGTATTAAACGATATGAAAGCCATTTATATCGAGTATAGACTACCGCATCAGTTAAACGGTGAAGTGATGCTTGGACGGTTTTACCACGTCGTACATAGTAACGGCGATGTGGATATAGACTCTATCATATGCGAATTTAGCATTTTGCACCGTAGAACGTAAAGACAATATATATATTTTTCCTGTAATAATATGATTATACGTTTTGTATATTTTTTTCTGTACTAATATGATTATACGTTTTGTACATTTTGAATATAATTTAATATAACTATATATTTTTTCCTGTACTAATATTTTGTTAATACTATGTTTTGTATGATTATATATAATTAATATAACTATATATTTTCCTGTACTAATATTTTGTTAATACTGTGCTTTGCACGATTATATATTTTCCGTTCTATTACACTGTAACACTGATTCTGTTTATATAGACATTTTTATGTTTCTATATGCATTTGTGGGCGCTGAGTCCAAATCTGGCCTTGGTTTGTGTGTATCATCAATGGTTTCAGAGATAATCCATTTTTCATGTTTTACCTGTATAATGTTATTATGGGCGCAGCAATATCAGAATAATCAGGAATTGTTGAGAACAATCCGGATGTTCGTTGACAGCTTCTTGCCCTAGAAATTGCCCGAAACTTCCACTGTGCTATATAAAGAAGAGCGCAGAGTCTGAGAAGTCAGTAAGTGTGAGCACACAAAGAAAGCAGGTTGTTTGTCTGATGGTTACCAGCACTGAGGTACTGTGTTTCTGTGCTTCTCTGTGCTGACGATTTGAGTGTTATCGATCCTTTTTTATTGCGAACATTATTTCAGTGTTGTGAATACATCTTTTTTCTGGAATCTGTAATCTGTTGCAGATTTAATAACTCTTCTCTCTATATCTGCAGGTTATGATTAATGTAGTACAGTTTGGTAAAGAGAATGGCAACTAGAGCTTGTAAACACTCGCCGGATATATTCTGCTACGTTTGTGGGTATTACATAGGCCCCAAACAAGTATCGCACAAGATTGTGAAAGGCACCAAGTTCTGGATCGCGTATCGGCTCTATTTTGGTATGCCTATGGGTGACCAAGATAAGCCCTGGACACCCCATGTGATCTGTGAAAGCTGCCGCTCCACACTTGAAGGGTGGTTGCGGGGAGTACGCAAGGCAATGCCCTTTGCGGTACCCAGAATATGGAGAGAACCAAAGAGCCACCACGACGATTGCTACTACTGCATGGTAGATGTTTCTAAGTACAGGAAAGTTAAAGGAAGGCAGACTCTTCAGTATCCAAGCATAGCGTCGTCCATAGCTCCTGTATCACATGGCGAAGGTCTTCCAATACCACGTCCACCAGAACAGGTATCTATCCATTACTTTACCTTCTGTATTTACAGACTGTGGGTCATTATGTGTCGATTTTTCTTAGTGCTGATGCTCTTCTACATATACAGCTATGCCTATATTTTGTTTCTTTGCTTTGCAGGTTGAAAATGAGGATGTAGCTAGCTCATCTGAGATGTCGGCTGGTGAGGACAGTCATGATGAAGAATATACAGTAACTTTCAGTACAAACCCTCACTTTCCAAATCAGAGGGAATTGGACGACTTAATTAGAGATTTGGGTCTGACGAAATCAGGGTCTGAGCTTCTGACCTCCAGACTCAAAGAGTGGAATTTGCTTGGAGAAGACTGCAAGAGTACTGTATACCGAGAGCGGCATGAAAAGTTTGCAAGGTTCTACGATGTCAATGGCTCTCTCTGTTATTGCAGCGAGGTTAATGGTCTATTCACAGCTATTGGGTTAACACATATACCCTCATAGTGATGCCTGTTTATTGACAGTTCAACTCGGAGTTTAAAAGCTGTTCTACTCCACAATGGGAACAAATATCCATCTATACCAGTTGCACATTCTGTTCAAATGAAAGAGGACTATGAAAATTCAAACACTGCTCATTCAAATCAGGTATGAACAATATAACTGGGACGTGTGTGGTGATTTCAAAATGATTGGTTTCCTGTTAGGTTTACAAGGAGGTTTACTAAATATTTAGTTTTATTTGCCTGTGGGATAGCAGGGCTTCAACTGAACACTATAAACAGTTCAGTGGCCTCCACGTGACTGCAACCAGGAAAGTACAATGTACTCAGGGAACCTCTTGTGAAGCCTGACATAGTTCTGCTACCACCTTTCCATATTAAGTTGGGTCTAATTAAGCAGTTTGTAACTGCGTTAGATTTTGGAGGGGAAGTTTTCCAACAGATTCGGGTCATGTTCCCTAAACTCTCTGAGGCCAAAGTCAAGGCTGGCATCTTTGTAGGACCACAAGTCAAGGCGCTGTTGAATTCAAAGAACCTTGAAGCCAAGATGACTCCGATCGAAAAAGAGGCTTGGTGTGCTTTCCGTGATGTGGTTCGTGGGTTTTTAGGCAACCATAAAGCACCAAACTATAAGGAGTTAGTGTCAAACTTGATTAAATGCTATGGCAAAATGGGGTGCCGTATGTCTTTAAAATTACACTATCTGCATTCACATCTAGACTTTTTTCGTGATAACCTGGGCGATGTGAGTGAAGAACATGGCGAAAGATTCCATCAAGATATTCAAACGATGGAGAAAAGGTACCAGGGCCATTGGGATGCTTCCATGATGGAGACTACGTATGGTCGCTGATCAGAAAGGATAAGAATGTTCATACGCGGAAGTCGCGTTCTTCAGTGCATTTTTAAGGAACGCACACTGCATAACGAGGCTTGTTATTCTCTTATCGGTTCTCCTCATGATATATATTATATCCTTTGCACCATTTTGGGTTTGTCAAACAATTTTGGCTCAATAAACATTAATTTCCAATAGTGTTTTTATTTTCAGAAAATATTTATGTTAGCCTTCTTTATATACTTTGCCATATGAAAAGTGTGATAACCTATATTTTTGAAACGGTTGATGATAGAGCAAAACCAATATCATTTTTGGAATCAGCGCCCCGAAATCATTAAGAAACGACAGAAAAATCACAATAAACAGAAAAGTTTTCAAATTTTGTTACCCAGTGTTATTTGACCATATATATGCCCCATTGTATATCCATTAATTCAGCTAAAATAAACAGAACGTTGTATTGGTGTTTTATTTATCCGTCGAACACGAATATATCATTTGTTTGGTTTCTAAAACGGATTTCAGAATAATTAATTAATTGCTATTTGTCAAATAGATAAGTAACGAAGATGACAGCTCAACTTTCTAGCCCAACTGACGGATGAATATAAGAAATAATTAAATAAATAGCGAATCTGGCAACTCAACTTTCTAAGCCAACATTAATATAAGGAATAAATAAATAACACAGGTCAACAAAAAAAAAAAAAAATTTCGTTGCCAAGGAAATTCGTACGAATTTAGGGTATTTTGGGGTTGCTGAATTCCAAAATGAAAGTAGTTTTTCCGATTTGGCTCTAGTTCTTGAGATAATGAATACCCTCAATTAATAGGAAACGTAACCATAACGCGTGCATATGGGAAACTACCGGAACATTCTAGATGGTGAGACCGAATAAAATGCCATTATGTATTTCATGTGTTTACTTTTGTATGATTTGAGACAATTTCAATGCGATTTGTAAGTAGGCTCCGCCTGAACATTAAATTTTTTGCATTTTTACGTGTTTCAATGGGGTACCAATTATCTCATAAATTAGAGCCAATCTAGCAAAACCGATGTCATATTCGGAATCAGCACCACAAAGTTACCCCAAAATCACTCTAATATGATTGGCAATAAAATGAGTGTTGACCAGTGTAATTGATGCTATCTGGCAACTCAACCTTCTAAGCCAACTGGAATATATGGTTTAATTTAATAAATAACGAATCTGGCAACTCAGCCTTCTAAGCCAAATGGCTGAATAATATAAGGAATAATTAAATATTTAATGCTATCTGGCAACTCAGCCTTCTAACCCAACTGGCTGATTAATATATGCAAATACATGGTGCTATCTGGCAACTCAGCCTTCTAAGCCAACTGGCTGATTAATATATGCAAATACATGGCGCTATCTGGCAACTCAGCTAACTGGCTGATTAGGGGTCTATAAAAGAGCGGCAGGGTGGCTGAAGACCCCATATGCGTCTGACAGTTGTCGGACGAACACCTCCTCCCCTCCTTCTCTCTCTCTCTCCCCCCCTTTTGGGGGGTGAGGCTCCCCCTCTTCCTTTCTCTGCCCCTTTGGGGAGTTCAGCTTGGGGGATAACTCCAAGTTGCATACCCCTTGCAATCCCATTTTGGCAGCAAAGGGGGTTGAATTGCAACAAAGGGGGTGGGGATGGCACTCTTGCAACATTATGCAATTGCTCTGCACTCAAGGATTTTGCGGGCATTCTACTCAAGAAACTGTAGCCATCTATCAGAATCATCGTCGTATACGAGCTGAGAGTAAATGGGTTGGTAATCGTGGTATCCTTGTGTTTTCAATATTTTTGCTTCTGAAAATTTGGAAATACCCAATTCCTCCGCGACTTTTCTCGTTGAAGTTGTTGGATCGACTCGAAAACTGGCGAGGACATTTTCTTTGTTGTTGTCTCCTGTCGTCATTACTGGCCTTCCGATTCTTTGGCGATCTCTTACCAGGCTTCCCGTTTCCAAAAGTTTGAGCTTCCACTATCGAAGAGTGGTTGCATTTGGTGGTGGTCAATTATATTTTTCTTGAAATAAACCCAAACTTTCTTCACAGTTATATTAAGAAACAGCCCACGATACAAGATACACTTTTTCTTCATTGCTGTATTCCATCCTTACTGACATGGCGCTGACTGGGGCTAGGGCCTTCCTGTTCTAGCTTGGGTCAGTCCTCTCCTTGTATAGTTGCTTTGAAAAGTATCGCATACATTGCAGTGATATCTTTGGAATTTAGTTATTATTAACAAATTATTTTTATGTATAAAATTCTTAAAGACTTTTCTCCCATATATATATATCCCGCAAGGGGGTTCTAAGCTCGTGCTCTTGAGTGCTCTTTGTGCTCGTTTGTACGTGCTTGTTCCTGGAGGTTTCACGTGCGCCCTCCCGGCCCTAGCACCCAAGGATGATGGGGGCTCGACCCTGCAGTCCTTGTCATCCTTGGTCTTTTTCCACTTCGACTGTCCCCTCCACCCTTTCTTTTTCCTCTGTCTTTCCTCTCACTTTTTCTTTGTTTTTCCGCCGAGATATACCCTTTTAAATAGAGGCGAATCGGTTCTTCCTGAACTTAAACAAAATATATATATATATATATATATATATATATATATATATATATAATATATATATATATATATATATATATTAGAATGCCCGCTGCGCCTTGCGCAGCAATAAAAACCCAAAACGTAACCTGGAGGGGGAAGACTGGGAGGGGCGAGTGTGTAACTAAATCTTCCCTGGTTCTTCCTTAATGTGCATACTAAATTTGGTGGAGATTACCCTCGCCGTTTTGGCGTGTATAAACGAACATAGACAGACAGACATCATCATCATCATCATCATCATCATATACATAAATAAGAGATATTATGTGTTGATATTGCTGCATTTGCTGTTAATTTGCATTATAAACAGGTACTGTGGTCATTAGGAGGCACAGGTGCATGATTCACGAGGAGGAACAGGCACCAAATATTTGCGTTTCCTCGTTCAGACCACCCAAATTCATCTCTTCTTGTAAATATACAGTATTTATATCATTTAAAAAATACATTCACATAACCTGAAGCTTACTCTAAGTAAACTGAACCAAAAACTCAAAATATCTGCAATTTCAAAACTTCCATCTATATAGAGACCTGCATCAAAGTATATATATATATATATATATACCTTTCAAATGTTCCGTGCGACGATTCCTCATTTCACGAAGGTCAGTCAAGCTTGTCGCCCCTCCTCTCGAGTTGGCTGGTGAAGCGGAGAGTTGGTATATATATATATATATATATATATATATATATATATATATATGGGTGTCCGAGAATTATCTGTACAATTTTTGGCTGTTATTAAAAGTCAACCATGAAGTGTAGAAATTCCAGTGTTGTCCCATTTTACAGAGAATCTCATTAAGGTTTTTCTGATACCAAGTTTTGACAAGTTTTTTAAAATTCCAGTGTGTCCGAACATTATCTGTACAATTTCATCTTTTAATAAAATTCTTGATAACACACGTAAAATTCTTAAACAAGATTATTTAGAATCTGTATTTTCAAAAGTTTCTTTTATTAAAGTAACGTTGTTACAAACATTCGATATGTGCACCATTAGTGATTCGCAAAACATCCAATCGATACTCCAAATGTTGCCATGTACGCTGCAGCATATCCACATCAATTCGCTCAATAGCAGCTGTGATTCTTGCTTTTAAATCATCAATGTCTGTCACCCGCGTACATTTCTAAAAAACTTGTCAAAACTTGGTATCAGAAAAAACTTAATGAGATTCTCTGTAAAATGGGACAAAACTGGAATTTCTACACTCCATGGTTGACTTTTAATAACAGCCAAAAATTGTACAGATAATTCTCGGACACCCTGTACAGTATATACATATATTACTTACCAAGTTTAATACGTTATTCTTTAACCCTTAGGGCCCCTGGCATATGACACCCCCTGGAGGTTTGTACAGTGTGAAACCTTATAACTAAACTGTAAAGTCCACACTTACAGTAATTTCAACTAGCGTAGCCTACGTCAGGATTTTGTACAGTCTGTTACAACACTTTTTAATAAATATTCATTAAAAAGAGGTCCAGAAACTGGCACAGCGCTCAAGTCAGACTAAAATACGGTTCCATTTCGTTATTTCGTGCATATTATTATTACCAGCAGCATCAGGATTCGAGCTCCCGACCCAATTCCTCCATTTCGTTTACGGTGAAACCGCGTTGCGTGTTACCCATTGACGCGTCCCATATCCCAAAGGAAGTGAGCTGAGCCTGCGTCAGCTCGAGTCAATTAAAGGGGCGTGGTTGGCCCGCAGTTTTGACGTAAAATACAAAAAAACTGCTCTACGCATTACTAAGGTTCGAACCCACAACTCAACAGAATATCAGCACTGCCGGGTGGCGCAGTAATCGATCGAGCCACGAGACTCTTTACCAGCTTTCTGAACACTTCATAATTATCATAATTGTTTGGAAAAACATATTAAAAAAACTTTACATAAATTAAATTAAAAAAAATTAAGGATAATTTTTTACGAGAAATCTGTATGTACTAATTTTATTAGAGAATAACTACAAGAATACATCGAATAGTATCGGTAAAAAGTTCGCCAATAAAACAAAATTTGTCAAAAACAAAAAATTACTCATTGGTAATGACTGGGTCTTATTTTTGAAACTTTATTACTGTTAAATAAAATTTAAAAAAATAAAAATATATAATAAAAAAAATTACTATTACCAATTAGGATTTTTTTGTTACTTTTTTAGAAATTTTAGGATTTCTAGTCGAATTTTTTTCCGATACTAGTAGCACGCACTCTAAAACCTATTGACTTATTTTAACCCAAATCACTGTCAAATAAATTCCGCTCCAAGAGTAAAGTTAGATTACAACATCCATTGATTAATTCTAAAATTAAAAATAGTCAAACGACTTCCTTTTTCTTAAAATTTTCCAAATAATTTTAAATAATTTTAAATAATTTGAACGACTTTTACTGAGTCCGTTCTTATTTCACACCAATTTGGGTTAAAATACGATTTTAGTTCATATAAATAATAAGATTACGGTAAGAATCTGAATAACCAAATTATAATATCATTCACACGATAATTGCAAATTAACCAGACAAAAAAATATTCGATTATGAGCGAGTGATTTTAAAAATAACTTTTGGGGGGAGGGGAGCGGGGGAGAAGAAAAAAACGAAAAAAAAAACACAAATACAAAAATAAAAAGAAGAAAGATTCGTACGAAATCACGATACTTAAAGTTCCGACAAACATGTTACAAACATGTTTAGGTTAGGTTACTTGCAAACGAATTACTTGCAAACAGGATCCAAAGATGTCCATACGAATATGGATGCTAAGAATGTCATCCCATCAACAATTGTGGGAGTGTCTGGGGAGGTAGAAATAGCTAAGTTATAGAGAACAAAGTACTCAAACATTGTTAACAGCGTGGGTAGAATTAATCTTAAAGTAGGCTGCAATGGAAGGATATTAGGTGAGGCTAGTGAAAATGCTCGGACTTCAGTGCCTGAAATTAAGAGTGTGACGAAAGAGCTAAAGGCAGGTAGGTGCCTCACCAGGAATAGATGACTTGTCGAATGAGCATTTAAATTATTCTAATGATGTGATCAGTCTTCATGTCCCATTACTGTTCTCAGCCATGCTTGCTCACAGTTATATTCCTGCAGAGTTTATGAAGCTTTATATCACACCCAGAGGCGTACGTAGTATTTTGCTGCCCTTAGGCAGGGATTAAAGTGCCTTATAGTTGTGCCATTTGATATCGCTAATTTGCAATTAGAGGCTGCTGTTCTTTTTTTATTTTAAAACTTATGTGAATCCATTTAATTTGTTAGTATTTATAAGTTATTTATTTTCTATTTTTGTTTTCTTTGCCCTATTTAATTGAAATACGGCAAAATTTGCCGCCCTAGGCAGGTTCCTACTGTGCCTATCAGGGTTGTGGAGTCGGAGTCGTGGAGTCGGAGTCGTGGAGTCGCACGTTTCAGGGCGGAGTCGGAGTCGGAGTCGGAGTCGGTAAAAAACTTCCGACTCCGACTCCAATTTCTGTGTCCTGTGTCACCCTTAATTTCTAAATCCTAAATACTAACATTTAGGTTATTTAGTTTTTTTGGTCAATAAACCGTTATTCATTGATAGCCCCTAGATTAAGTTTTTTTAATATTTTTTTTTTACATTTTCAGAATATACAATTAATATTTATTTAAATATAAAATATAAAATATAAAATTTCACACTTAGTGTGGTGGTGATGAAATGTCTTATTATTATGATAATTATAGAGTGAAACACTAGCGGAGTCGGAGTCGTATATTTAAAATGTGAGGAGTCGGAGTCGGATTTTTAGATTTTTTACAATGTGTGGAGTCGGAGTCGGAGTCGAATTTTTACAATGTGTGGAGTCGGAGTCGGAGTCGAATTTTTACAATGTGTGGAGTCGGAGTCGGAGTCGGAAAATTTTGGACCGACTCCACAACCCTGGTGCCTATACGTAAATCCTTCTATGATCACGCACCTTGTTAAGAATAAATACGGGAACATTCTCTTCAGCAATACTACAAACCTATTGCTATTTCCTCCTACTTCTCAAAATTACTTAAGAAACTTTTGCTACGTCGACTAAATGATTATTTATGGACGTCTCCTAATCAGTTTGGTTTTAAAAGGTCCCAATCAACTGACCTGTGTATTTATATTTTGGAAGAGATTGTATTTAGATATACTGTCATTAATTCAACTATTTATAGTTGTTTTTGGATATTAGCAAAGCATATAACAGCGTGAATCACAATATTCAAATTAAAAAATTAGAAGGCAAGAATGATCCACCCACCATATTTTTCCAAATTTATTGAAATTTTGGTACCCACCAAACTTTTACTGTCAGATGTGGCAATGTATTGTCCGAATGTTTTGGTTCCTCATGCGGAGTTAGACAAGGCTCCAAGGCTCCTTACTCTCTCCTCTGCTATTGAATATATATATATATGGGATGAATTTCACAATTAAACATTCCCTGACGAGGTGTAGCTCTGAATACACGAAAGGCCTTGGAATCGTTTTTCTTTCTCCTTGTGGGTTGGGTTTGCAGCATATATATATATATATATATACACCTGGCTATGTGCGGTGGAGAGCGCAGGAAAGCAACTCGCTCCTTCACCAAGCCAGGCCTAGAGGCGGGGCCACCAACTTGACCTTCGTGTCTTCGTGTGAAGAGAGACCAACACACGGAACAACCAACGAGATCAACGAGGTGTGTGTATATATATATATATATATATATGTGTGTGTGTGTGTGTATATATATATATATATATATATATATATATATATTGATGGATTAATTACTTCGCTTAATGAGGCAAGATGAGATGCTGTATAATGCCGATGATGTGGTGTAATAATAAACCCTTCGATGAAAGGTGTGGATCGTCTTATAAAAATTTGTGAATCGCATTCAAAGAACGATGACATTAATTTTAATGTTACTAAAACTAAGGTTATGCAATTCCATCCTAAAAGCTCAAACCAAACAGCTGTTATTATTTTCAAAGTGAGAGACGAACCAGTAGTATAGCCGCAAAAGGGGAGAGTGCAAGAATGTTGCAGGTTATTATGTAATGTTGCAAAGGGGGGTGGGGTTGTTGCAAAATGGGGGAGGGGTTTGTTGCAAAGGGGAGGGGGGTTGTTGCAAGAGGGGGTTGTTGCAAGGGGGGTGGGGGGAAACTTGGAGGCGGCGTTATCCCCAAGAGAAAGGAGAGGAGGAGAGGTGTTCACCTGGCAGGAGCCAAGTGCACATTAAGACTTCAGCCGAGTAGGCGTTGTTTTATAGGCTCCTAATCAGCCAGTTGGCGTAAATGGCTTGAGTTGCCAGATACCGCGATACCATTGTATACATTATTATAGACTCCTAATCAGCCAGTTGGCTGTAAATGGCTTGAGTTGCTAGATACCGCAGTACCATTGTATACATTATTATATACTCCTAATCAGCCAGTTGGCTGTAAATGGCTTGAGTTGCCAGATACCTCTTTTAGCAGTATTATTGTATACATTATTATATACGCCTAATCAGCCAGTTGGCTTAGAAGGCTTAAATGTTGCCAGATACCGCAATACCACTGTATACATTATTATATTTCGAATACCGGTAGTAGAAGGCATAACAATTAAGTAAAACAACATTGCATCATTCTTTTTATTATAAATATATAGAAAATAAATATACATTTGAGGAATATGCATATAACAGTACAGGAAATATATACACACAATTATGGATATATAAAATAAAATATACATTTCAAATAAATATACACTTCAATAGAAATATGTACATAACAGTACAGGAGAAATATACACACACACACACACAATTATGGAGATATATTTATAAAATAAATATACTTTTCAAATAGAAATAAATATACATTTCAATAGAAATATGCGTATAATCAGTACAGGAGAAATGTCAAGCAAAATATAAATACAATTCACTTTTTTTTCAAAATACTAAACTCGGTCTTAATCGAGTTTACAATTACATCATTATTGCTCTGCATTACGCAGTATATGCGGCTTAATAATATTTCACCGCTTAAAGTATAGGGAAACCTGTATTCGATATGAAGGGCTTTCATATCGTTCAGTACTATTTTTGTTCCCACTTTACAACCGGTTGGTAAGTCATCTTTAAATACGTCTAGAATACAATCAAAAGCACGCACAAAGAGTTCATCGTTAGCTACATTATTAAACACAAGTTTATAAGAACGCTTTTCCAATCGAGGGTTTATTTCTACCGACTCGAGCTTTTCAATCGTGAACTCACTCAACATAGCGGCAATTGAAATAATCTTCTAAATCGTTACGACAACTGCGCGTTATATAAAGAAATAGTTCTTCAGGGTGAACGGTGTAGGTGAGCTCAGCCTTGTACCGATCAATTGCTTTGTACCAAAGTTCATGGTATTTCAAAGAGTCTAAACTTTTTAAATAAACATCCAGCACTAGACCATTCTCACCAGCCCTACACTCGGTAAACCCATCGAGCAGAGCGGTGTATGCGTATTCAAGTACTGTATCAAAATAAAACATATCCGTAACACGCGCGTCTAATATAGGTTTCAGTTTACGGAATCCGACGATTTCAAACATTCTGTCGAGGATGAAACGGTTTCGCGTAGGAATAAGAGCGTTATTATCAGAAGCATTCTTCCACATCAACCGTATATCAATGCACGGCCGATCGTTATTTATACACAACGTACATACAACGGCGTATGAGGGTGCGTCACTAATCTGCTCTCTTCTTGTACCTACGTTAGCAGGTATTTTATAACGATCTTCACTCCACTTCTCAACTATCACAAAGATTCTATTCATCTCCTCGATACTTAAATAAACCCGTTTGTTTGTCGGTCTACATTCCGTTTCCAGTACATAGCTAATGGTACCGGAATTACGCCTGAACACGCGCAACGATTTCGTCACGGACACATCGTACGAGGCGTTGAGAATGCTGCTCAAAGGAAGTTCCATCGTATTCGAGGAGCGCACGTCCACTCGGCTCAAGCTCTGAGATAACTATGAGCCGTGTGAGGCACGCAGGTAGGCAGGAATGGTTCGACGGGCGGCTGACTCGATGATACGTGAATGGGCTTGTTCCGCGAGTCGAATTGTTGTACCGGTACAAGAATATCACTACCAGCCTACGCACCAGACATTTTGGATAAGAACTAGGAACATTTTATGTTTTACTAAACATCTCCACACTCCGGCGCACTATTTGAGAGGAACATATGTTCATATTTTTCCTTTCTGCCCATCAAACGATACTCGTCTCTAAACTCTGTTAAAAATTCACGCAGGGCACTAGCCACAACCTCACTACGAACCTCATCATGATATACGTTAATATAGTGATAAAAATACTTAAGATTGTCCATGATCACGAGATTCACATTTCCAGTCGTAGGGTATGAGTAATCGACATGGTGTAGCATGACGTAATACCGCTTGTCACACCACCCATCAGCAAGACTCATTATCCATACCTGCTGCTTCTCTTCTGCACGCGTTGTTTCTTTTACTTCACGGTGTATGTGAGACTTTATAAAGTTTAGCTCTGCAGTATACTTCAGCACATCGTCTGTGCAACGAAAGCCTTCAACGGTCTCACCAGAACATCCGTAGAGTATTTGTACATCTTGGAACTTCGCACAATCCAATGTGTTTTTAAAAGAGGCATAGGAGGGAGAATAGGAAGTTTTTCGGTATCCACCACATCCTGGCACTTTACTGAATACCATTTCGTAAACGTTGTACAAGCAATATTAAAGGTAGCCATTTGAATACACGTCTGATCTGAATACACGTCTGATCTCTCGGGCTTACTGCGGTCGACTGACCACGCAGGGACTCCCAGATAGTAGCATGACTCACGGTCTTACAGTGGGCGGAGCTTAGAACTTTCACCTGCACACACACACACACACACACACACAGGAGAAAGTGAAACGCTATTTGAAACATGATTTATTTAACAAACGAGATATTCAAGTTATATATATTTACAAATACGATTTAATAAACGAGATATTCAAGTTATATATATATATACATATTATAATATAATATATATATATATATATATATATATATATATATATATATATATATATATATATTTACAAATAGATACGATTATATACAAGACGTGTGAGTTAGAAGCATCATTGGTATCCAAAGGGTACGGTATCATAGGTACCAGGTAACTGGTAACGTTTCCTATAGGTGTTACGGCACACCATCGTACCCCTAAGTTCCTTCACGCCCCCCAGCTTCTGCGCCCGAAAATTGTGGGTGCCTACAATTAGTTGGGAGGTTGTTCATCCAAACATACTAGATCCTTCAACGACTCAAAGTTAACAACCTCCCGATTCGCATGGTTGAGCGTAATACCCTTTGCCTTCACGATATATTTCATTTCCTCCCCACCCTGACCCGTACCCCATAAGTCTTAGGTCCTGTTGAGGCAAAAGAGTCGGCGTATGCGTTGTCCCCATACTCATCCTTGATCTCATCAGTGAGCTCGCCGAGGAACTCCCCAATAGTGGGCATGTATTCACCCTCCCTCTCTGTGAATATCACGCTATCTGTATCGGCATACAATACTCTCCGCCCAAGAGAATGCAATAGACCCCAAAGTTTTATACGGGCGTAGGCTGTTGTGAAGCTGGCCACAGGTATGTTTGTAACCCTTGAGGTATCTGTGGCAAATTCAGTGTTGTTGTACTTTATTACGTAAGTATTACCTACATTTACGATCTCCATGACCTCTTTATCGGGGGCATTGGCATAATCCCAGACATCGCTATAACTTTGTGCCAAATGAATGCTCCCTCTGCCGGTATTCTGCGCAAATTTTCCCCATAGACTGTTTAGACACAACTTTGCACTAAAGCGCTTGCCAGGATTCTTTACAATTTGGACACGATCAAGTTGTATACCTTCGCGGTCGCGGTAACGTTGAATATAGGCAGACTTTTCATCTTCGGTATCAACTCCTCGCGGATACCCTGATGCCTCAACCTTATCCTTCAAAAAGGTGTTTATATATGGTGTGAAAAGGTTGGGTAGCTTCTGAAACCTCCACACCTCATGTATCTTCAGTATTCTATAACCATGGCGCACGGCTAGGGCCAACTCAGGACTTGTATATACGCCTCTGATCTTACGCTGGTGGGGTATATGGTTACATTCGCCGTTATCCTCTTCCGCGCACTTCACGCACAGGGGAAACATGAGCTTGTCGTCGATAACGACAGGTAAGATCGGCATCCATAAATTGCGTGGGGGGAGTACGTCTACGAAAGAGATCCCAAAGTAACGATCATTCAAATTTTTTGAAAATTCATTGATGGATGGTAGGCTAGGTCCCACCAGTTTCTCAGGAGCGCCCACGGGGTACGGATGCTCTTCATCACGTATGGGTATAAAGAACAGAAATCGTAGTAATGGAGCTTCACGCCCTCCGTAGGTGGGAAGTTAGTCCTGAAGGATTGTACGTCCTCCAAACAAGCTATCACCACATTTGAGAGGATCCGTACCATTGAACGCTTGATCGCTTTTATTTCCTCACGGTACACCTCGTCTGTCTCCATCCGGCATCATATTCATGCTCCCACAAGACTTTGTGAGTGAACTGTGATCCTATAAGTTGATCGCGGGTGCGGGTCGATGCGAGACAGTCGGCAGGAGACCTACCGTGGATATCTCCGGTGATTCCGCACTCAGGACGGGGGCATCCATGCCACCAGCAACCGTTTAAAGGAGTACACAGTCTTCACACCATGACACGGTTTTCACTTAACCCATCAACCAAAAACACGTCCATTAATCTTAATGGGTACTTCACCCGTGTTGCGGGCGTGCTTATGTATACACCTGTCTGTTGCTGGAGGTGTATGAGCCAGTAAATAGCCTTGTGCCCGTAACTGCGGGGATTGTTTCGGTGAATAATGGCTAAGGTGTCTTTCGGCATGAAGTTATTCTTGAACACCGTAAAACATAATGATGCGATGGTGGTTGCGACTTGCAGTGGATCGCATTTGAAACGGGCTATGTACATCCTTCTAAGGCCTGGAAACATACTCTAAGCACGCGCACATCATTCACGCAATAACGCTCACATTCATCAGCTATATTATAAGGGTTACTTTCATTAAAACTGTCGTAGTATCGATCAAAGTCTTCACGTTCATCCATACAGTCAAAATAATGTTTTGGGGGGTGGTGGGCCTACGTAGTTTAAAGTCTCGCTGGTGAAGAAGTGTATGGGAAGTATCCTTTGGAAACTTCAGCTGCTACTCCCATCACCTTGGGTAGCTTTGCTAATTTACAAGGTGTGAATAATAAAGTATCTTTAAATTGTACATTGCCTCTTATCTGCATCTGTATTAATTTGTTTTGCCTCTTTTCAATGGATCACCTGTAAATAATCTCAGAGGATTCGTGTTCAAGCAACTCCTTATAAAGGAACTGGGTGTCAAACTTTGCCCCCGTTATGGGCGAGAATATACACAGTCATTTTTTTGAACTTGTCGCTAACTTGACAATATAGGACACAAATAGTTTCACAGGACTATCGCTGACATTCGTTTTAAAAACGTTTGTCCGTTTACCACATTTGGGGCACTCGTCACATTCGATATCCATACACTCATCACAGATAGTCTGGCTCACAGTAATGTGGAATTACCTCTTTGGTTTCAGCGTTCGTATATGTTTCTATATCGTAGTATACAGTTATACAAGGTTATTTTTAGGCTTAGCATCTTTCATATAACATACATGTTTTACTCCATCCGCCTTATATTCCTCCTGGCATGTAGGACAGTGAATTACGTCACACTTGTGCTTAAATTTTTCCCAATTATCCATTGTGTAAACATACATACCCACATTCACAGATTCTCATTTTCCTGCACGTGCCAATTGATTTATGGAAATCAAAACAGCTATTATTGAAAAATGTGCGTCTACACACATCACAGTCTCTCTTCTCAGCTTCAACTACACGGCTTTCACATTTGGTGCTTTTACACTGCTCACATACCATGTGACATTCTTTACAATGTCTCACTATATCATCCGCAAACTCGAGCACCCCTTACACAAATCATGATGTCTCCCATATTTTCGACTTTTGTCATAACTCGCGTAAAGCCACCTTATATTACGGATGGGGGATACGTTGTCCCTGACAATCCTAAAATAAGTAGGGGCCTTGTACGATCTCTCACACAGCTTTTAAAACATACACAGTCCTACGGACGATCATCCAACCCAAACACAACTATGCGGACATTCATTTCCTGTTCTAACCCTTCTCAGCTCTTCAGGACCCATATTACAGTCAAATTCAAGTTCACAGTCTACAGCTAGTTTACGGGCACGCTCCACGACTGTAGGCAACCAAATTTTTTGAGTTCGTGTATTTTGTACAGTAAACATACGTGCTAAGAGTACTGCTAAAAGCCGCAACCACGATCGACGTTTTATAGCGTCTATAAATAGCTTGAGAATTGAAGTTAAGAGTATACGTATGGCACTATGACCCGCAACACGGTATACATGGTCAATATTACCGTGAAGTTGTCCATATTGAAGGCTATACTACTTTTGGGCGGCTTGCATTATACGCCCTAAATATATATTCTACATCTTCAGCCGCCAAACGTCTAAATGGCACTATCACCAATAATCGTCTACATCACCGTCATCTGACCCGAATCCAAAGGACAGACTCGTCCTTGACTTCACGCTCGTCACGATTCTGAGAGCAAACTCTATAATACGCTCTACAACCCGGCGTAGTCGCGCTCAATTCCATGCTATACATAGACTCTAGGTCGACCCTGACTCTATACCGATTTCTAGTCAAGGCTGGGGTGGGGCTGCGGATCGCACCAATTCCAGCGTTTATACCATCCTCAACAGAACGGGAGGGCGGCGATGAATTAGGGATATATTAGCGGAAGGTGCTGCTGATGGGGGCCCTGTTGCGTAGGAGGTTGATGGTTGGGGCTCTATTATTGTAGACTTAACAGAACGGGGGGCGGCGGATGAATAAGGGGATATATTAGGTGCTGCTGGGGTGTTGTTGCGTAAGAGGTTGAGGGTTGGGGATCTATTACCGCTGCAAACAGCGCGTATTTCGGTCGCTTTATACCTGACGTGGGTATCTCATACCTCCGCTTTGGACGTGTTACCGGTATCGCTGTGAGGGGTTCAGGGGAGGAGAATCACAACTACAGTACTGTCGTCGAGGTCATCCGTAAATAGGGTCTGCTCTACCTCATCGTCATTCACGGTTCTGTGGGAGAAGAAATATAAGGATCAGCACTCAAAATTTGTAATATTTTGTAAATGACTCACTTAGGAGTGTGACGTGTTAGAAATGGATTCTGTAGAAAAATTCAGATTCACGAGCCCATCCACATGTATTATATCTGGACCTACAAGATGTGGTAAAACTGTGTTTATGCTTAAAATCATTAAAGAAAAGGGGGAGATGTTCTCGAAATTTGTGCATAAAGTTATATGGTGCTATTCGACGTATCAATCGGTGTTCAACGAGTACCAAGATTTTATTTTGTTCCACAAAGGCGTATATGACGTTAATTCGTTAAAGGGAAATGAACATACAATCATTGTAATTGACGATCTCATGTTGGAGATGGATAAAACGTTTGCCGAGACATTTACAGTATTCTCCTACCATCTTAACATAAGCGTGTTCTTCATCAATCAGAATCTATTTTTCAAAAATAGATACATGCGCGATGTGTCGTTAAATACGCAATATCTAGTCTTATTCGCGCAACGTAGAGATGTATCACAAATTGGGGTATTAGCCAATCAAATGTTCCCGAATCAGCGTAAGGAGTTTTTGGAAGTTTATAAAGAAGCTACAAGCACGCGTTACGGATATTTGCTTTGCGACCTTCATCCGCGAAACACGTTTAGAGTGCTTCTGCGAACGAATATATTTCCAAACGAGCCTGAAACGGTGTATATTCCAGAATGACAAAGAGACTAAAGAAATACCGTGAATTAATAAAAATCTATCATCGACTGCCCGGGCAATGCAGCAGATGTTTATTAAAATATCGATGCCGACTTTTTAAAATGCATCTGTGAAATCTGTCTTAACGTTATAAATTGCAATGTATCAATGAAAACCCATCAGAAGGCTCGCCTACGCCGCTACAAGAACATAATACGTGCACTCCTCGTAAAAGCCAAACTGTAGCGAAAAAAAACGAATTATTGTACAAACAGGAGGGTCATTTCTCCCCATCTTATTTTCAGTTTTGGGTCCTTTACTGACTAGATTAATATAATGAAGAAAGTGGTAGTGATTCCCCACGAGGTGTACGCTCACTGCAAAGGAATCCAGACACGGATCTAGATCCCCGTAAAAGCAGACTTAAAAGAATGGAAAGCGAATTGCTAGCCCTATTAAACAGTGAAAAAACACCTGATGAGAAAAGAATATACCAAGAAGCTCTGCAGAAATTTCTTCACGAGTACGAAAATTATAAGAGCCCTACAGAGATTCCTGTGGTTATTAGGCACAGCACGGGGGACGATGGCGACATAGGATCTGTGCCCGACGATACAGCTGACCAACCAAAAAGATTAGCCACACAACATATCGAACATGTATTAAAAATACCCTCCCACTTACATTGATGAGTAAAGGCTTAAGTCTTTATAATCTATTGAATGAGGATCCGCCATACAATGGACCGATACAGGCGAGATCATTGTGGAAGGATCAAAGGTACAGGGATCGAATATCGTAGACATTGTCCATGATCTGGTGAGAAAGTGGGATAGGCCATCACCATCAGGATGGAAGCATATTAAAGCAAGACTACAACAAATAAATGTCCCTAAAACGTTGATAGGAAATCTGAACAGGTTAAAAGACTTGGAACATGCAACGCCTGTGACACAATTGAAGGAGCCGTCACCCCCGGCGGTAACACCTTTGAAGAGGAGCAAGAAGAGGTTAAACCAACCCTACCCACGTGCCTCTAAAATACGCAAATGGCTAACGTATTAACTAAACGTATTATGACATTTCTACCCATCCTCTTACGGCGGCGTAGATAGACTGTACAGAAGTGTTTACGGAGTAGGAAAAAAGATGTTGAAAGATTTTTGAGGGAGCAGGACGCTTATACGCTTCATAAGCCTGTGAGAAAAAGGTTTAAAACAGCCAAGACAACGGCTTCCTCGATTGATTCTATTTGGCAAGCAGATTTAACAGACATGCAAAGATATTCTGTGTATAACGATGGTTACCGCTACATTCTATTCATAATAGACGTATTCTCTAGATATCTGTGGCTAGTTCCTCTGAAAAATAAATCACCTGAAACAGTTGCTAAAGCCACCAAAACGCTAATGTTAAAAGAAAACAGGTTCCTGGCTATTTTTGTACGGATATGGGGAAGGATTTATAGGCCGTGCTTTTCAGAACATGTTGACAGAGTTTAATATCAGCTATTACACAACCAATTCTATACATAAGGCTTCTTTAGCTGAAAGAGTTCAGCGCACCATAAAGGAACGCATGCACCGTTATTTTACACATAAAAACACATACAGATTTCTAGACATTCTGGAATCATTGGCATCATCCTACAACCGCTCACACCATCGCACGATTGGGCAACACCTAACGAAGTTTTAGAAAGAGGTACGCTCCCGAGAAGAGATGGATCACCACCACCACCACCACACTCTGCGCGCTTCAAAATCAATGATTATGTAAGGCTGTCGCGTTCGGGGAATAAATTCGCAAAGGGTTTTGAGCAAGGATGGACACGCGAGATTTTTAAAGTTAGGGCTGTGAGACCTAAAGGTGAGATAATGATGTATACATTGAAGATTTGAATGGGGAAGAAATCTCAGGAGGCTTTTACCGCGAGGAATTGCAGAAAGTTGCGTTTAATTTAGAAAAAATGTGTTTAAAATTGAGAAAATTTTAGGAAGCAAAGGTTCAGGAAGAGAAAAATGTACCTGGTGAAATGGCTAGGGTACCCAGAGCTTCAACACCTATATAAAAGCTGATGCAATAATGAAGCTTAAATAGTATGCAACATGGCTCCTAACCATTTCTACGTCACACTCCCGTCCTCCTCGTCCCTGTCTGTACACCCTAACAACACACTAGCCAACTTTGTAACAGAAGCTCCAGGGCACATTGAATTGGGTCGTGATTCGTATGAGGTGGGGATATGCGAAATTCAGCTGGACACCGTCTTTTTAAATATTGAACATAAAGAAACCGTTTTTACGATTCTTAGAGACATTGACGAGTGTGAAAAAGCTGGGGTAGCTATGGATGAAACTATGCGCATCGCTCGGACTAAGATTGCACGGTATTACAGTACAGAAGTAAGACTAGGCCGGGTCAATATGGTTCGGCCGAGGATGTTGTGAGAGGCTTAAACGTAAGTTTAAGAAACTCAAACCTTACGAATGATTTAGTATACGAAATCGTAAACAACCCTGCACATTAGGGTGGATCGATTTTACATTTTTTCGATTTCCATATTCTAATAGAGCAAAAACTTGCGCATGCATGAGAAAATAGCATCTGCAAAATCTTAGCTTAATAGGTAATCATCTTCTGCCCCCGGCAGAGCGATGAAAATCATATTGTAGTAGTCAAAAACGTATTTTTAAACCCTAGCCTAGAGTCATAAAAATTTGCGTGGTGTGTTATTTCATGCCTAAGCAACGATATAAATGCTATAGGAAATAAATATAAATGCATTATTTAAGACAAAGAGCCGATCTGAAAATATGTATATATATACATATTTCAGATCGGCTCTTGTCTTAAATAATGCATTTATATATTTCCCATAGCATTATATCGTTGCTTAGGCATGAAATAACACACGCAAAATTTTATGACTCTAGGCTAGGGTTTAAAAATACGTTTTTGACTACTAAAATATGATTTTCATCGCTCTGCCGGGGGCAGAAGATGATTACCTATTAAGCTAAGATTTTGCAGATGCTATTTTCTCATGCATGCGCAAGTTTTTGTCTCTATTAGAATATGGAAATCGAAACAAATGTAAAATCGATCCACCCTACTGCACATACACTAATCCTAAAATCAAAGACTAACAGACTTCTTAAAGAACATAGAAAGTTCAAAATTCTAACCAACGGCCGATATAGCGCAGCCTTCCAAAGAGACACATTTCACGAGACACAGTATAACTTGTCCAGATTAATGTATCAATTGAAGATGGAGAAATTGGCTGAAAGGTCCCCAGACATGTGCTATATTTACAGTAATATAGTGGAGCACCAGTTTGTTGGGGATACCCAGGCACGCCTGCTGCGCATTGCTCACATCCCCAACCATAGAGGAAGGAGTTTGAGTATTACATATGACAGACCCCATTATGTGAATGTCGCAACTAATTTAATAACCAATATCACAATATATATAAGAACGATTGAGGGCGAAAACTTCCCATTCGGTAACGGGAGCTTAACAGTGAAGCTACACTTTCGACGCACTGAGTTATAATGGATAGAAAGCCTTTCACCGTCTATCGAGGGATGCGATACCAGCGCGGTAGTGGACTTGGATCCATTTTTTCATCCATACTACGTACGGCTGTTCCTTTGCTGAAGAGGGGTGCCAGATACCTTGGAAGGAAAGCGCTACAATCAGGCCTTAACACTGCAGAAGACATATTGGCCGGGGCTAAACCTAAAGAAGCTCTAAAAAAACATTTAAAGCGTACACGGAACGAAATCATCAAAGATGCAAAGAGAAAAATGCGTGGTGGCGGGAAGAAGAAGAGGCTCCCCGAAGAAGAAGGGGTCACGTGGTATTAAACGTAAAAGGCTATCAAAAAAGAAATGCTGTAAGCGAATGAAACCTATGGTTGACCACTTTTTTGACTGATATAAGCTAAGGATATTGATCTCATGAATCATAGTTTGTTTACCACTTGTCGAGAGAGGAGTCACTATTTCGCCATGGCACGCTTCATCCACCCATGTAGTTCACAATGCTGTAAATCGGAGCTGTCCTTTTTTGAGCTCCCGCCAACCCAAGTTTCTATTGAGCACAG
This sequence comes from Bathynomus jamesi, assembly GCA_023014485.1. NCBI lineage: Eukaryota > Metazoa > Arthropoda > Malacostraca > Isopoda > Cirolanidae > Bathynomus > Bathynomus jamesi. The sequence goes on along the minus strand of JAJOZX010000658.1, from coordinate 917,750 downwards.
TGACTTTATTACAATTAACCCTTTAAACACAATTAGTTCCCCGAGTGCACCTATAGAATTCGTGATACCCAGCTCAGGTCCTTACTTTTTTGATCCAAGCTGTGTGCACATGTACGCTAAGCTACGTATAGCCCATTCTGATGGAACGGTCTGCGATGACAAATATGCTGTATACCCTGAAACAAACTTTCTGCACGCCATATTCAACCAGTGTGACGTATATTTAAATCAGACCAACATATCGGCAGGCACGGGGTACTATCATCTACGAGCCTATTTGGAAAATGTCCTCAACTTTTCCAAAGAAGCGAAGGCTACCTTTTTAAGTGCGGAGGGATATTATCAAACTAAAGATGAAAATAGTATAAAGGACAAATTTAAAAATTCTAAAAAGAAAATATACGAGTGTTTTGGACGGTTGCACACAGATTTCACTTTCCAGGAGAAGTTGCTTGTGAACGGGGTGGATATGAAAATAAAGCTCACCCGCACGAGTCCTGAGATCTGCTTAAATCTGGATGCGAATCAAGAAGAGGGTGCAAAGTCCGTTGTGGTTCACATTATGGACACATACCTCCGCGTACGGCGAGTGAAATTAAGTTCACCAAAACAACTAGAAATTGAGAAAAATTTACTAAACGCTACAGTGAAATATCCTATTAACAGAGTGCAGATCAAACTATATACGGTTCCTGCAGGGTTGGCATCGAAGCAGATAGAAAACATTGCCCTGGGAAATCTTCCTAAAAGGATATTAATCGGCATGCAGGACCACGCTTCGGTGAATGGAAAATATAAAAAGAGTGCCTTTAAATTCGAGAATTTCGGACTTAAAAATATAACTCTATACGTTAATGGCACTGCTTTGGGTGGAACAATGGGTACGGACTATTCATCAGACGCTGTGTTACCGCTTTGTGCCAGAGCCTATAGTAATCTGACCCATATTGCAGGTGATTGTGATGAGCTTGGTAATGGGGTAACGCAGGAAGAATTCATTGATCAATTTAACCTTTACCCGTTTGACATTACACCTGACTTATCTGCTAGCGTAAATACCCATTTAACCCACAGCAGAGCGGAAACATCTCAGTGCGGCTGGAATTCGCCAAGCCTATAGACGCTCCTATTAGTGTACTAGTATATCTCGAATCGCAAGCCCTAATAGAAGTAGATAGATTTAGAAGCGTTATCACTGACTTTTAAAATGGATGCTAATACACTTCAGAAAGTAATGGAGCGAGTCACACGTTCCAAATTTATCGGCGTGTTTTTGAAACATTGAGTTTGCCAAGTACGCGAGAATGCGGTAGTCGAACACAGACATCATCGGTAATGAAGGGATTCACTGGATCGCTGTCTATTTTAAAAATAGACAGCGCCTGTACTATTTTGATTCACTCGGTACTCAACCCTGGAGTGACCCTATTATTGTAAAATTTCTCGCTCAGTTACATATTCCCGAAGTTGTGTGGACCCCATTTCGCATGCAAGGATATTTTACTAATGTTTGCGGAATGTACTGCGTCTCATTTCTCATGCATATGTCAAATGATAAAGAATTTATAAATTTTTTAAATTTATTTGACCCGTGTCACACTCGCCGAAACGATGAAATGGTATGCAGACAGATAAAAAACCGTTTTCCAATTGTACGTACTCGTTGTATATTATAATGTTTTTGTTCGTATATTTGTAACGATATATTCTGTAGCGTTTATTGTACTGATTTCTTTCATTTAATAAATTTATGAAAATATATTGTGTCTTCTTATCCCAAAAAGATCGAAAAACACTTACATTATTTCGGTGTGACATTGTTGACTGATCAGTATATCCTCCCTATTCCGAGATTCTTCAAAAGATTGTATAACACGTGTCAAATCCTCATCGGACCTTAAAGGAATAATGCTTTTAAAACATATACAGAGTATACAGACAGATCCCCATTATGTGAAGATATCTTTGGTTCGAGGAGTGAACGCCATAAAAATTTCGATTTTAGCATAATGGGGATAACCAAATAACACTGATTGACATTTTTGGCGAGTATCTATTTGACGAGATACTACAACTCTCCATATATATATAAAATTCTAATTATAGACACTTACATTTCTATGGTAGTCCCTTGCGTCGGGTTGTAAGGAGCGTCACTGCAAATATCTTCTACGGTTTGCGTTGAAAATAATTCGCCACGGTCAATCGCATTGAAAAGACTAATTGCGGTTAATGCTGCAGTATCACGTTCTTCATACAATTCCGGGGAGACGTACAGGTCCATGGTGGAGGATGTGTGACATTGTTGACTGTTCAGTATATCCCCCGTATTCCGAGATTCTTCAAAAGATTGTATAACACGTGTCAAATCCTCATCGGACCTTAAAGGAATAATGCTTTTAAAACATATACAGAGTATACAGACAGATCCCCATTATGTGAAGATATCTTTGGTTCGAGGAATGAATGCCATAAAATTTCGATTTTAGCATAATGGGGTAACAAAATAACATTGATTGACATTTTTGGCGATTATCTATTTGACGAGATACTACACCCCATCCATATATAAATTCTAATTATAGACACTTACATTTCTATGGTAGTCCCTTGCGTCGGATTGTAAGGAGCGTCACTGCACATGTCTTCTACGGTTTGCGTTGTAAATAATTCATCACGGTCAACCGCATTAAAAAGGCTAATTGCGGTTAATGCTGCAGTATCACTCTTCATACAAGTCTGGGGAGACGTACAGGTCCATGGTGGAGGGAATGATTATTCACTGACGCGAAAATAGCTACTGTTACTCCAAACTGAAAAATATCCCCTTTTATATGCACAATCGCCAAGCTCCGCCCCAAAAGACCAGATGTTCGTAGTGATTGGCTGCCGATGTAGCTGGGTGTAGCTATGACGTGTACCAATCCGCTATAACGGGAACCTGACGATAACATATATATATTTTCACCAATAGATTTAATGCTCGTATTCTCCTTTGAAAATTATTTGGTTATTCGTATAGAACTTTTGATACTGATTCCAAATATGGTTTCAGAATTTTTCTAGCACCCATAGTTTTCGAGAACATATTTCAGAACATGTATATATATAATTATAGTAAACGAAATAAACTAGTTAACCATAAAACTAATTATTTTCTATTATGACGTTTCGAAGGTAAACTATGTTATTTGTTTCGAAAAGTTCAATGAAGTTAATGTTAAATTTGCTTCTAAACTAAAATTAAATGTTATAAAATAAATAATATATATATATATATATATATATTATATATATATATATATACCTAACATAAGATGTTTAAAATAATACACATTTGGCATTTTTTCCTGATTTTCATACCTCGCGTAAGATTAACTACAGATCCTATCTCTCTCTCTCTCTCTCTCTCTCTCTCTCTCTCTCTCTCTCTCTCTCTCTCTCTCTCTCTCTTATATATATATATATATATATATATTATATATATAATAATATATATCTAGCAATCCGATCATTGCAAAAAAAAACTGGAAAGGTATGCAATTAATAAAGGTGTATTTAAACAGAATTTAATTGGAATAACTACCATCATATTGTTACACAATGAGCTATTACACAACCAATGCTATACATAAGGTTTCTTTAGCTGAAAGAGTTCAGATATATATATATATATATATATATATATATATATGTATCATAAGCTGCTTAAAAGACTGTATATACATAATTATAGTAAACGAAATAAACTAGTTAACCATAAAATTAATTATTTTCTATTATGACGTTTTCGAAGGTAAACTACGTTATTTGTTTCGAAAAGTTCAATGAAGTTAATGTTAAATTTGCTTCTAAACTAAAATTAAATGTTATAAAATAAATAATATATATTATATATATATATATATATATATATATATACCTAACATAAGATGTTTAAAATAATACACATTTGGCATTTTTGATTTTCATACCTCGCGTAAGATTAACTACAGATCCTCTCTCTCTCTCTCTCTCTCTCTCTCTCTCTCTCTCTATATATATATATATATATATATATATATGGGATGAATTTCACAATAAAACACGTGAAATGAATGAATGCTGCAAACCCACAAGGAAAAAGAAAAACGATTCCAAGGCCTTTCGTGTATTCAAAGCTACACCTCGTCAGGGAATGAAGTTAAAAGGCGAGAAGCCATATATATATAACAATACAGGAAAAACAAAACAATTAGCACATACTTAACAAGGGTTAATGAGAGGCAAAAGAAATTTTAACATGATATCGTCAATTTTATAAGTCCCCGAGCTGTTATTGAAATTGTTTTTAAAATGAATAAATGCACATTCTAGAATATTTCGTTCTATTATATCTCTGTTTTAACAAGCGCTTTAGAACTATCCCACTTGATGCTATGGTTACATCTATACATATGGTTAAATAAAGCATTGGAAGTACTAGCTGTTCTACAAGCATATTTATGCTGTTTTACCCTAATATCTAACGTTTTACCGGTTTGGCCTATATATACTGAGTTACATTGTGTACATCCGATCGAATACACACAACCAACAACATTATCAGGGCTATTCTTTATTAGGCGTGATTTAACAGTATTATTATACTTAAAGATTACATTAATGCCAATTGCTTTAAGTACAGTTGGAAGGTATTGAAAATTAACATGGTAAGGTAGGCTAAGGATATTTTTACGCTGAAATTCCTTTACAATTACATTATTATAATACCTATTCTTGCTTTCTTAAGACAGTTATCTAAAAATGAAATAGGATAACATAATTTAGTACCAATATTCATGATATTTAGATAACTGTCTTAAGAAAGCCAAGAATAGGTATTATAATAATGTAATTGTAAAGGAATTTCAGCGTAAAAATATCCTTAGCCTACCTTACCATGTTAATTTTCAATACCTTCCAACTGTACTTAAAGCAATTGGCATTAATGTAATCTTTAAGTATAATAATACTGTTAAATCACGCCTAATAAAGAATAGCCCTGATAATGTTGTTGGTTGTGTGTATTCGATCGGATGTACACAATGTAACTCAGTATATATAGGCCAAACCGGTAAAACGTTAGATATTAGGGTAAAACAGCATAAATATGCTTGTAGAACAGCTAGTACTTCCAATGCTTTATTTAACCATATGTATAGATGTAACCATAGCATCAAGTGGGATAGTTCTAAAGCGCTTGTTAAAAACAGAGATATAATAGAACGAAATATTCTAGAATGTGCATTTATTCATTTTAAAAACAATTTCAATAACAGCTCGGGGACTTATAAAATTGACGATATCATGTTAAAATTTCTTTTGCCTCTCATTAACCCTTGTTAAGTATGTGCTAATTGTTTTGTTTTTCCTGTACGTTGTATATATATATGGGCTTCTCGCCTTTTAACTTCATTCCCTGACGAGGTGTAGCTTTGATACACGAAAGGCCTTGGAATCGTTTTTCTTGTGGGTTTTGCAGCATATATATATATATATAATAATATATATCTAGCAATCCGATCATTGCAAAAAAAACTGGAAAGGTATGCAATTAATAAAGGTGTATTTAAACAGAATTTATTTGGAATAACTACCATCATATTGTTACACAATGAGCTATTACACAACCAATGCTATACATAAGGCTTCTTTAGCTGAAAGAGTTCAGATATATGTAATATATCTATATATATCATAAGCTGCTTAAAAGACTGTATATACATAATTATAGTAAACGAAATAAACTAGTTAACCATAAAATTAATTATTTTCTATTATGACGTTTTCGAAGGTAAACTATGTTATTTGTTTCGAAAAGTTCAATGAAGTTAATGTTAAATTTGCTTCTAAACTAAAATTAAATGTTATAAAATAAATATATATATATATATATATTTACCTAACATAAGAAAAGAATGTATATATATATATATATATATCTAGCAATCCGATCATTGCAAAAAAACTGGAAAGGCATGCAATTAATAAAGGTGTATTTAAACAGAATTGAATTGGAATAACTATCGTCATATTTACACAATGGATGATTAATATTTCTGGAATACATGGCGCTATCTGATGGTGCAATCTGGCACATCAGCACCCGATTACATGGCTTGATGTAGCAACTCAGCATCTGCATACATGGTGCGATCTGGAACACATTGCGCTATCTGGCAATTCAGCCAGAATAGAGGCTTATAAAAGACCGCGAAGTTGGTGAAAGACCCATTCCACCTCGGCTCCCAGCCGAGGAAGGACCTCTGATCCTTCTCTTTCAGGCCCTTTGGTAAAACCCCTTAGTGGCCTCTTAGGTTAGGAAAACGAAAATAACTTGGGGGAGAACTCCTCTCTCTCTCCTTCAAGTGTCTCTCTCTCTCTCTCCTACAGGCGTCTCTCTCTCTCTCCTACAGGCGTCTCTCTCTTCTTCAGGTGTCTCTCTCTCCTTCAGGCGTCTCTCTCTTCTTCAGGTGTCTCTCTCCTTCAGGTGTACCCCTCCCCCCTTGGCTCAGTCAACTGGCTGATTCAGCCAACTGGCTGATTCTGGCTGATTAGGAGCCTATAAAACAATGCCTACTCGGTTGAAGTCTTAATGTGCACTTGGCTCCTGCCAGGTGAACACCTCTCCTCCTCCTTTCTCTCTGGCCCTTTGGGGGGAATAGCTTGGGGGAGGCCTCCAAGTTGCATGCCCCTTGCAACCTAGGTTGGTGCATGACTCTTGCAACCTAGGTTGGCAACAAAGGCCAGTACTCTTTTTTCTTTCTTTTTTTTTTTTTTTTCATTTTTTCCATTTTTTTTTTTTTTGCAACCCCCACCCCCCTTTGCAACATCCCCACCCTATTTGCAACATTACATAATAACCTGCAACATTCTTGCACTCTCCCCTTTTGCGGCTATACTACTGAACCAACAGAACAGGTCCAAGAATTTCAGTATCTCGGTCAAACTATCACCAGCTCCTTGTGTGACGACTCAGACATAAGGGAACAATATCGAAGTTACTGTGCTAAGGCAAACACGATTATAAGGAACTTCAAATTCTGTACGAGCGAAGCTAAAGACACTCTTTTTCGTACTTTCTGCACTAATATTTATGGGCAGCAAATCTGGGTTAATTATAAAAAAGGCTCCTACAGAACCTTCAATTTGATTTACAACAGCAAACTGCTACATAAGTTACCTCTACGATGCTCAACCTCTCAAATGTTCGCTAACCGCGACGTTTCGAGCCTCCCTGAGGTAACAGACGCGCTCAATACAGTCTAATGCGAAGAACTAAAAACCCAGACAATCCAATTGTCCAAGCTATTCATCAGTCCTGCTTTAGGTCTTCTAGACTGTGGACCTCTTGGTATAGAAATGTTTGTCTATAGCTCCATTTAACTCCTGCATTAGCCATCCCATTACATGTACAAGGTATTCATAAAGTCACGCAAGTGAATATTTTTTTATGTAAGAAGGAGGTGGCCAAGGGCGAACGGTCGCAAAAGTGACCCTTCTACAGAAGGAGAGAGAGCCAAAAACAAGGTCTCCAAGATTCGATGGTCATTTTTTTTTTTTTTAGAAATTTTGAAAAGATTGTGTAGTGTATAACTTCTGTAAGATACATGTATGTGTAACGAGGAATAGAGGGAGAAGTGTGCGTGTTTGAGAGCATGCTGGACTGATCGTAAGGTAGATGAGACACGGAAAAAGATTAACTAAAGAGGACACTGACAGGAGAAACGGGAGTTCCAGCACTCCCTGTCTCCTGCCTAATGTCCCTTCCCCCAAAGTCGATTGTTCGTCTACAATCCAATGTAGGTTGTAGATTATAACGTAGAACATGGTAAAATGTACATGCCATTCACTCGCGTGACTTTATGAACACCCTGTACTTTTTATTTTTATAAAGCTGTTATTACTATTTTTTATTATTTCTCGTCTCCTTACTCGTATTATTCTTATTTATTTATTACTTTCTCGTCCTTTTTTTTCAAATTTATTCTTTAATTAATCGTATCGTTGATTACCTTCAAGATTACTTTACCATTCTTTTGAGGTGGGTCAGGGAGGGACTCTGTCTCCCGTCAATAAACATTATTATTGTCGTTATTATTATTATCATAATTTTTGTAGTATTATCAGTGGGTAATTTTTATTATTGTTTTATAACGTGTCATATTTTTACTTCTCTTTTCGTGATCATTTTTATCGTTTTAAATTTATTATGGTTTGGTTTATCTTATCGTTTATTACCTTCAAGAATTTTGTACCTACTATTTTATGGGATTTATATCCTGCCAATAAAGCTTATCGTTATCGTTATCATTATCATCTATATTAAATCGACAGGAAAACTTACAAAATAAAAAATTTAACCTAAAAATGTGTAAAATTGCTTAAGTTTAAGATTTCGTCATGACGGGGTCATGTGAATAGGTGAAATTGTTGGGTAGTATGTCATTTGACATTCTTTTAATTTCCTGTATATATATATACCGTATATATAATATATATATATATATATATATATATATATATATATATATATTATATATATATATATATATATATATATAAACTATTGCATACTGTATCTTCAGTAACGATGCCAAGTTATATATCAAATAGGCTTTTCGCAGTATGTCGTTTAACTAACTAGCTGGATTCAGTGGAAGGTGTTCGGTACCATCTGTAATAATCGAGGGAAAGGTACCATGTCTCTACGACTTCTTACAAGTCCTTAAATAACGATAATTTTAAGTTTTTTAAGTCAAAGGTCTTGTATTCAAATGTGAAAATCTTTGTTGTGCTTGTGCTGACCTTGAAAACATAATTAACACATTAAGCCAAAGGTTGGGACACGCGGCTCCGAAGCCCCATTACTACGAATCTTAAATTGCAAATATTACAGGGTGATTACAAAGTCCTCGCGCAACTTTAAACTTTAATAACTTTTGATGTACGCACGATAGAAACAAACTGTAAGCGGCATTTGGAAGCATAATTATTAAAGTTTTCAACTCACTATATTACAAATTTCTAAACCTCAACATAATCGCCATCTTTTTCGATACATCGTTCAATCCGATTTTTCCAAGACCTGAAATTATTCTTTAGGTGCTGCTGCGTAATTTCATGAATTACATTTGTTCATCCGAAGAACGTCGTTTTGATGAGTAAACAACACTTTTAACACATGGCCCCCATAAAAAGTAGTCCAATGGGGCCAAATCAGATGAACGAGGCAGCCAAGCAACTGGTCCACTTCTACTGATCCACTTGGTTGGGAAGACTTCATTCAAGAAGTGTCGCACATTCAAAGCATTGTGGCAGGGAACACCATCTTGCTGAAAGAAGGTGTTATCTGAAAGGTTTGCTAGTCTTAGGTCAAGGATAAAGCAATTCTGTAACATTGCAAGTGACATTCGCCATTGGCTGTTGGTCCTTCAAAAAACAAAGGATCAGTGCTGTACAACTTTCTAAGAGCGCACCGGACATTGATTTTTGGTGAGCCTCTTTCATGTTGCCAGACTTCGTGAGATTTCTCTGTCCCCCAAATGCGGCAATTGTGGCAGATGAACTTATGGCCAGAATCACGAATGTAACGTAGTTCATGAAATCATTCGGTAGCAACTAGAGAATGTTTTCAGGTCTTTGGAAAATCGAATTGAACGATGTATTGAGAAAGATGGCGGTTATATTGAGACCTACAAATTTATAATGTAGTGTGTTGAAAACTTTAATAATTATGCTTTCATACGCCGTTTACAGTTTGTTTCTATAATGTGTACACCAAAAGTTACTAAAGTTTAAAGTTGCATAAGGACTTTGTGATCACCCTGTATATATCAAGTACTCGACTGAACATAGAATTTTTAAAAATATAAAATTAAATGCGTATGAGTAATATAATACAGTACAGGGTGTCCACAATGTTTTGTCACCCCAGTAAAATACTAAATGATTAGCAACCACGTAAGGGCAAAACCATTAAAAATATTCGTGTAGACTTTCAGGACCGATTCAATCGTGCAGCTCCTCCAAAATGGATCTGCCCTATTGAATCGGTCCTGAATCGCGGCTCTTTATTCCTGACAATATTTTTTATATGACCTAATATGGCTTTCAAACTGTTAAAGGTTCCCGACCACGACCCTGACCCCTGCATTGTGCAATTGTTTTCAGTCATTTTAATTGTGATAACTGTTTACGACATTTTGTAATCATTTAAACTTAATAAGATAATTGTAATTAATAATAAGTGATAATTGTTTACCTGGAAACCGAACCACGCGCTTTTCATCTAATAAGTGAAGCGTTAGAAGAGGCAACCATGAATTACGAGTATTTCCATGTTTCTGACGATTTCAAAATCGTATTGTTACGAGCTTTTACGCGTAAGATAATCACTGCAATTAATGGAGGTTCTTTTCCGTTTAACGGGCTGTGAAAAAATCTATGAAGACAACTTTTTGGGGGTTGGAAAATAATAAATTTATTAAGAAAAGTACATTTTAGGGTGGAGGAATAGGTTAGGATAGGTTAGGTTACAGTTAGTTATCGTACAATTTTCTGAAATTCATTTTTTCCCGATAAACTACAAAAGTTAAGAGTGGGATAACCTATCAGGTTAGGTTATATATGAACATTATGTTGTTTCGTGCGTTGGTCTCTCTTCACACGGAGGTCAAGCTGGTGGCTCCGCCTCTATATATGTTATACAGTATGCCCCACAAAAAAGTACACCCAACTTTAGATTGTACTAACTCCTCCAAAAATTGAGATATTTTGGATCTGTTTGTTTGATTTAATATAGCAAATTATTCTTTGTTAACGTTCAAATTTATTCATGTTTAAACGAATTAGTGTTTAAGCATCTGCTTTTAACTGAAGGGTACAAAAAAATGGATTGCGCAAAATCGGTCAATGAAAAAATAATGTGTGCGCTATCGATGTAATGAAAAGACAAATACATAATAATAGATACTTTAACATAATTTTAATAAGATACAAAGCAGATTTTTCTTTATTCCTTATTACAAAAGTTATGCTTAGTTTCGTTTTCTTTCAACATGACCGTCATTCCTATCGATACAAATCTGGAGTCGAGCTCTCATCTTCCCCATCACTCTTTTGATAATATCTGGATTGTCTTTTAACAAGTTGATTTCAGCTGTGATGCGAGTCCTCATATCATCTAAATTGATAGGTTGTGATGCAAATACTCTATTTTTCAAATGACCCCATAAAAAGTAATCACACGGGATCAAGTCAGGGCTTCTGGGAGGCCATTCAATGTCATGGCCTGTAGCAATTACTCTTTGGTGGAAGACTTCCTGCAAGCGTTCTTTCACAATAACTCTCCTGTGAGCAGGAGCTCCGTCTTGCACCCACCAAATACGATTAAATCGGTTTCCATAAGCCTTATGGAAACCGATTTAATCGTATTTGGTGGGTGCAAGACGGAGCTCCTGCTCACAGGAGAGTTATTGTGAAGGAACGCTTGCAGGAAGTCTTCCACCAAAGAGTAATTGCTACAGGCCATGACATTGAATGGCCTCCCAGAAGCCCTGACTTGATCCCGTGTGATTACTTTTTATGGGGTCATTTGAAAAATAGAGTATTTGCATCACAACCTATCAATTTAGATGATATGAGGACTCGCATCACAGCTGAAATCAACTTGTTAAAAGACAATCCAGATATTATCAAAAGAGTGATGGGGAAGATGAGAGCTCGACTCCAGATTTGTATCGATAGGAATGACGGTCATGTTGAAAGAAAACGAAACTAAGCATAACTTTTGTAATAAGGAATAAAGAAAAATCTGCTTTGTATCTTATTAAAATTATGTTAAAGTATCTATTATTATGTATTTGTCTTTTCATTACATCGATAGCGCACACATTATTTTTTCATTGACCAATTTGCGCAATCCATTTTTTTGTACCCTTCAGTTAAAAGCAGATGCTTAAACACTAATTCGTTTAAACATGAATAAATTTGAACGTTAACAAAGAATAATTTGCTATATTAAATCAAACAAACAGATCCAAAATATCTCAATTTTTGGAGGAGTTAGTACAATCTAAAGTTGGGTGTACTTTTTTGTGGGGCATACTGTATATCAGGTTATATATGTTACTTTACTTTCTATTATTGTATTATACAATATTTTCGATAAATAATTATCGCATTTTTAGCCAAATATCGGCATACATTTTCTAACGAAAACAGTAAGTTTTATCAAATAGTAAGTTGAAATTGTAAGTTTCTCCACCTTAGAATGTACTTTTCTTAATAAATTGATTACTTTCCAACTCCCCAAAATTGTTATAGTGTTTTTCACAGCCTGTTAAATAAACAACAGGCGTATATCGAATGAATTAAAAGCAAGACTCCAGACTTCTCTTTTTCTTCCAATCACAATGCAGTGCACAGCTAGCATGTGTGTGTATGTGTGTGTGTGTGTGTGTGTGTGTGTTACACAGAAACAGCGTGTGTAATCCTCAAACTATACGAGCCTTCCTACGAAAAAAAAGAAGTTTGAGTATCGAATATTGTACATGATATGAAATGATGAACTGTAACGCCATTTAGGGTAAGTACCAAATCGGTACTTACGTATTAACGGGGGACCACCACATATTGATGATTGGTTAGGTTAAGTTGTAATATTTTCGTTAGTTGAAAATTTCTAATACATCATATTTTTTAAATAGCAATATTTTTAAAAATATTTACAATGATTAATACATGTTACACATTAGAAACATTTGTTTCTGCTTCACTTTTTGGTAGATCCCAAATTTTCATCATGAATAAGCCTAAAAAAAATAATTTTTTTCAGAAAATTTGGTAAAAAAAATATTTAAAAAAAAATATTGCTATTTAAAAAATATGATGTATTAAAAATTTTCAACTAACGAAAATATTACAACTTAACCTAACCAATCATCAATATGTGGTGGCCCCCCGTTAATACGTAAGTACCCTAAAATCATATATTTTTTTAAATTTACGAGTATATCTCTATATTTGTTTCAAATATGTTATATGCCATTTACAGGGATGGTCCGGCCCTTTCCCCATTCTGTCCCATTCCCAAAATGCCTAATTTTTAATGACTTTTTCCAAACTTGACCTTCGTGAAATGAGAAATCATCGCGCGGAACATTTGAAAGGAAAGGTGTATACTGTGTGTGTATATATATATATATATATATATATATATATATATATATTCTAACGAAAAGTGTTGGATTTAAGGTGTAAAACTGTTTTCCTTCTGCTGATTGGTCAATTTGTGGAAGAAATGAAACATGTCTCCTGATTGGACAGTTCATAATCTCAAACTTCTACCGGATCCAGAGAAGCTGGGGTCCGCCTAATACTGTATAGAAACATTGAAGCATCGTGCATTTAAATATAGGATCGGCTTTCAGGTGTAAAAATAGATAAGTTTCATAGAAACCAGTTTTTTGACAAAGTCGAAATTTGATTTGATTGCCCGAAATTGGTCACGTGGAAACTAACTAACCAATCTAAAACGATTACCTAACTTAGCGTATATATAGTGTATATATAGTGTATATATATATATATATATATATATATATATATATATATATATATATATATATATATATATACAGTATATATATATGCGCCTCGGTGGTGTGGTGGTTAGCATCGCTGACTACGAATCCCCCTGCTCCGGGTTCGACTTCTGGCGATAGAAACGCGTTCTTTGAAGAACGACAAGGGGAAAGTATAATGACTTTGACTCTACAACAGATGATATTACACAAACTATAGGGAAACTATTTGTCCGGTCCTGCCACCGAATGTGGTGGCAAGACCGGACAAATAGAATGCCAAACTGATCAAAAACTGCAAGAATGAAATCGCTAAACCCCTATAGTGGATATGGAGACGATCACTAAACACGCGAGAAATACCGAGCATCCTGAAGAGAGCGAACATAGTTCCAATATACTCTACATCAGTGGTGGCCAACCATTTTTTGATGCGTGCCATTTTTAGGTTAGGTTTAATTCGGATGCGCCAAAAAAAAATTTGTGAAACAATTACTAATAGAATATAATATAATATTTACCTTAAATAGAAATATAATGTGAAAAATATTTACCTTAATGAGATTACATCTTAACTGCTTAACTGCTTAACTACATCTTAACTGCTTAAATCTTTGATTTTTAATATTTAGTGTTTTAGCACAATTCATACTAGACCTCGATGCGCCACTTTTGGCGCAATGCGCCGCGGTTGGCCACCACTGCTCTACATATATGGGAGGCGATCGATCCAACGCCAAAAACTACAGGCCGGTGTCGCTTACATCTCATCTCACCAAAATATATGAAAGAATATTTTGAGGAAAAATCTGACTTTTTGAGAACTCGGAAAAAATTAAATGATAACCAACATGAATTCCGGTCAAGAAGTTCATGCCTATCGCGAATAATGAAACACGATAGCAACATTATTGATACACTTAAAAATAATGAAAACTATGATGTAATATACGCAGATTTTGGCAAGGCGTTCAACAAGCGTGACCATAGAACAGGGGCGTCCACACGAGGGGGCACCAGGGGGCCAAACCCCCTCGTTTTTCAATGGTGCCCCCTCGTTTTTTCGTCAACTGCTTACAGATATATTTTATCATAAACCCAAAATCCAGTCATAATATTTGAAGATAGTAATTGGTTACTATATATATATATATTATTAATATTGTATAATTTCCCATATTGTTGATATGAAGAGAAAATCGTGTGATTAAAATTAAAACGTGTAAAATTTGTTGTGGAGAACGCGACTACGAGATCGTTAGGAAGGATATCTTTTGTACATTACTTAAAGAGCTCAATACTGTCTTCAATAACCTTCTCAATCCCATGACAATTATTTATATGTATATTATGTAAGAATAATAAACTTGTAATGTATATCTACCAAGTTATTGTGTACCTGGTTTCACCCTAATATCATGGACATACAAAGGATGTCTAAAAAAATCCTTATTTTTCAGTATTTGAAGCCCTATAATTTGCCCTCCTAACTGCCTCCAGAAGGCAGGAAATGCTGTCCCAGACAACATAAATTTAAAAAATTACCCCCCTCTAGAGCTCGTAAATACTTGTGCCCCCCCCCTGTATTTGGAAGTGCCCCCTTACTTAATTGATTCTGTGGACGCCCCTGCCATAGAATCATAGCACATAAACTGAAATATATAGGAATAACAGGAAAAGTAGGAAAATGGGTATATTATTTCCTTAATGAGCGGCAGCAAGTCGTTACA
This sequence comes from Bathynomus jamesi, assembly GCA_023014485.1. Lineage (NCBI taxonomy): Eukaryota > Metazoa > Arthropoda > Malacostraca > Isopoda > Cirolanidae > Bathynomus > Bathynomus jamesi. Next base: position 902,413 of record JAJOZX010000658.1, on the reverse strand, counting down.
GTTCAAAGAATATCTTCATCAGAGTCAGAGGTCCTTAGCTCAGTATCAGAAAGAACAGTATTAGCTCCATTATTCTTCTGCTAACTGACATAAATGAGGAAGTTACCAGTGATAGCACAGTAACATCCTTTCCCAATTACACAAAAATTAGTAGAAAAATAAGAAACCCAGAGGATATAGGATCTCTACAAACAGACATGAACAGAATTTACAATTGGTCTGAAGGCAATAATATGAAATTTAGCGCTGAAAATGTTCAACTATTAAGGTATGGAAGAAGGGAGGACCTAAAATCCATGGAATACTATGGACAAGAAATTCAGAGAAATTCTAAAGCAAAATATTTAGGGGTTGCAATGAGTGGTGATGCGAAATCTGAAACACAAAATAAGATAACAGTAAACAAAGCAAAAAGAATAACTGGACAGATACTGAGAACCCTTAAAAGAAAGGATAGCAATATAATAATTCCTCTATTGAACGAGTTGGAATACTGCTAGGTCTTAACATCCCCATATAAAAAAGAAGTCATTAGTGAACTAGAAGGGATTCAGAGAAGCTTCACAGCCAAGATCAATGGATGCAGAGAACTAAATTACTGGGAAAGGTTACGTGAATTAAATTTATATTCATTGGAAAGAAGAGAGAGGTATATCATTATTTACACTTGGAAAGTAATGGAGGAACTAGTCCCTAATCTCACTTTGAACCCTATAACCACTCAAACAACAGTGGAAAGTAGAAAAGGAAGAATGTGTCGTGTTCCCAAATTAAAGGCTAGGCAGGGAACATCTTCAACCCTGAACGAAAATAATTTTGTTGTGAGAGGACCAACACTGTTCAGCCAGCTCTCCAAGGAACTAAGGAACACGAGTAGTGTGGCGGTAGATATCTTCAAAAGAAAACTAGATGTTTGGCTCAGAACAACTCCAGACGAGCTGGGTGTACCTGGCTAGGCTATGTGAAGTGGAGAGCACAAGAAACCAACTCTACTTCACCAGGCCAGCTCAAGAGGAGGGGCAACAAGCTTGACCTACGTAAAATGAGGAATCATCGCACGGAGCATTTGTATATGTATATATATATATATATATATATATATATATATATATATATATATATATATATAGGGAGCTATTGAAGAATAGGGACCCCAGCCTTCTTTAGTTAGCTTTATAAGGCTAACTAACGAAAATATCATGACCTAACCTAACCAATCGTCAAGGGCGTACAGTTAACCTAACGATTGGTTAGGTTAGGTTGTGATATTTTCGTTAGTTAGCCTTATAAACCTAACTAAAGAAGACTGGGGTCCCTATTCTTCAATAGCTCCATATATATATATATATATATATATATATATATATATATTATATATATATATATATATATATATATATATATATATATATATATATATATTAGTGATGTAGGTCACACCCGCATCCGCATCCGCATCCGCATCCGCACTTTCGACTGCGGATGTCGTGCGGATGTGGACCGTTGAGATAAAACGTTATTAATAAGTGGAAATTATCAATTCTACTATTTAATAGAACTAGTTCATTGTGCGCAAAAGTGATGCAAGCGACAAGACGAGAGGCTGTTCTTGTATGAAGTTACTCACTTGCAACCTACTTAGATCCACGTTACAAAGCTAAGTTATTTTCACCTAGTACATTAGAACGAGTTAAATCATCACTTGGCAAAGCAGTTGAAGAGCTTCAATCTCTTGAATCTGTCGCTTCGCCACCCACCAAAAGAATAAAAGTTTCAGTGACAGAACCAACACCTTCAACAAGCAAATCTATCACAGAATCTGTCTCTCAGTTTCTTGAGTCAAGCAGCAATGACGAGACCTACGCGATGTCAAAAGATGTAGTATGTAAAAATGATCGAGAGCTATCACCAAGAAAAACGCCTGGCTGCATGTGACAATCCTATTAGTTGGTGGAAAAATACGCAGAATATCTATCCATACTTGAGTAAACTTGCAAGGAAACATTTAGCCTGTCCTCCAACAAACGTACCAAGCGAGAGATTATTTAGCAGTGCTGGATTAATAAATGATGAAAAGAGAAACAGACTGGCAGCAGAAAAGGCAGAAAAATTAATGTTCCTTAAGCATAACCTTCCTATAATTAAGTTTGAACATTAAACGATGAACATCTTAGTTTACTTTATTTTAATTACTCATTTATAAATATGCCTAATAAAACTTTAAACTTAATATAAATAGTTATCAAGCTAATTAAAGATCTCTTTCTATAAGGGTGGAGGTTGGGGAAAGAGGTCGGTGGGGTGCATTTGAGTTGGGTTCACGTCCCGCATCCTGGTAACACAATTATGGTTTCTAATTGTGGCTGAAACTCAACAAAATATAACGAATTTATTTGCAGACGAATTCACTAATTGATTTCTATATTAGTTAGATGCTTGATATTATTTTATATGTTCGAGAAAAGTACAGCAATTATTGTACAATTAATCAATTATACTACATTATAGCTACAGCTCTCTCTATATAATAACTTATTATATACGTTAAACACAACAAATCTCGAATATATCCTAAAAAATAACGAAAACGTAGACATCCGCATCCGCATCCGCGGATGTTGAAATCAAACATCCTCATCCGCATCCGCATCCGCGGATGTGAAAAAAATGACATCCGCTACATCACTAATATATATATATTGTGTAATATCATTCATTGTAGAGTCAAAGTCCCTTATACTTTCCCTTTGTAGTTCAGAGAACGTGTTTCTATCGCATATTAACTTATCAGTTTTGGGGATACTGAAAGATGATTCATACTGAGCTCTTAATATTATATATATATATATATATGAATAGAAACGACATAAGTGTTAAGGAACGTTTCTGCACACGAGGAGGAGAGATAACGAATAATGAAAAATGAGGCGAACCGCCCAGGAATCGAACCCAGGGCCTTCCAATTGCCGGTCGGACGCTCTACCATTATGCTACGGACCTCACTCAATCACAAATCGAAATTCTCCCACATAGGGCAGAAACCAATGCCCTGAGAGGGCACCCTCGCAAATCGTGAATATGCGCATATAACTGCAATGACCGCGCAGTTATATGTCGTTTCTATTCATTTATATACTGCGCGGTCATTGCAGTTATATGCGCATATTCACGATTTGCGAGGGTGCCCTCTCAGGGCATTGGTTTCTGCCCTATGTGGGAGAATTTCGATTTGTGATTGAGTGAGGTCCGTAGCATAATGGTAGAGCGTCCGACCGGCAATTGGAAGGCCCTGGGTTCGATTCCTGGGCGGTTCGCCTCATTTTTCATTATTCGTTATCTCTCCTCCTCGTGTGCAGAAACGTTCCTTAACACTTATGTCGTTTCTATTCATTTATATACTGCGCGGTCATTGCAGTTATATGCGCATATTCACGATTTGCGAGGGTGCCCTCTCAGGGCATTGGTTTCTGCCCTATGTGGGAGAATTTCGATTTGTGATTGAGTGAGGTCCGTAGCATAATGGTAGAGCGTCCGACCGGCAATTGGAAGGCCCTGGGTTCGATTCCTGGGCGGTTCGCCTCATTTTTCATTATTCGTTATCTCTCCTCCTCGTGTGCAGAAACGTTCCTTAACACTTATGTCGTTTCTATTCATTTATATACTGCGCGGTCATTGCAGTTATATGCGCATATTCACGATTTGCGAGGGTGCCCTCTCAGGGCATTGGTTTCTGCCCTATGTGGGAGAATTTCGATTTGTGATTGAGTGAGGTCCGTAGCATAATGGTAGAGCGTCCGACCGGCAATTGGAAGGCCCTGGGTTCGATTCCTGGGCGGTTCGCCTCATTTTTCATTATTCGTTATCTCTCCTCCTCGTGTGCAGAAACGTTCCTTAACACTTATGTCGTTTCTATTCATTTATATACTGCGCGGTCATTGCAGTTATATGCGCATATTCACGATTTGCGAGGGTGCCCTCTCAGGGCATTGGTTTCTGCCCTATGTGGGAGAATTTCGATTTGTGATTGAGTGAGGTCCGTAGCATAATGGTAGAGCGTCCGACTGGCAATTGGAAGGCCCTGGGTTCGATTCCTGGGCGGTTCGCCTCATTTTTCATTATTCGTTATCTCTCCTCCTCGTGTGCAGAAACGTTCCTTAACACTTATGTCGTTTCTATTCATTTATATACTGCGCGGTCATTGCAGTTATATGCATATATATATATATATATGTACAATTATTTTTATTATCCCCTTTTTTTCCAAGAAAAATTGCAGTATTTCAGATTTAGTACCTTTCATCCTGTTTTTTATGTGCAATCCCTTTACCCTTCATACCCTTCTTCAGAGAGCAGGGTGAGAGTTAAGGAGATAAGAAAGAATTGAGAGAGAGACTAAGCTCAGAACTTGCTTATAGAGGGACTTGTTGACTTATTTTCTATTGATTCTAATAAACCAATTATAAGAAATTTTAGCCATTCATCCCAACCCTGAAATTTATATTTGATCTGAGGAACGATTCTTTAAAACTCTACGGACATGGAAACGTCTTAGCCTGGAAGAAAACCAGATTGTCAGGAAAGGTGCCACAACTTAAGAACTTAATTACCAATCAACGAATTAACATCGATCATTAACATTTAACAAAGAAGATTCGAGAAGAACAAAAGAGAGAGAAATAAATCCATTAAAAACAATTTCTTATTTTTGTTATATATTTAGGGTGGATTGAAAAAATTTAATGTAATATAACATGCTGAAAATGATGCCCGAGTAGTCACTGATTAAGGAATAAGTCATATCTTTTAGAAATATTAATTTCGGTGTTGGCAACTGTGAAAAAATAAATTGCGAACAAAGGCCACAAAAGATCCTTTTTAGCAATGTTTTCTTAAATTAATTTTTCGCCTCACAGGTATGAGGATCTCAACAATAAACTCAATTAATGCCAATGTCTATCAAAAAACCATTAATAAACATTGTTTTTGCTTATTTTAAAATGTAGAACCCATATGTATTTGACGTATCATGTGTATTTGTGTGCCTACATGCGTATTTGTGACCTATCATTGGTTTGACCTATCATGTGTTTCCTGATTCAGCACTTTATTTTCTTTTGTTTCAGATTAATAGCATAGCTTGCAATGGCCTCTTCTGGTATAACAAGAGAAAAAGTGAAGCATTCTGTTTTCGGAACGCCAGCAGAGCTTCCTGGCAACCAACTACCAACTTGTGAGGATGTATTCAAAGCTTATCTTAAATATAAGCTCATTACTGCAACATTTAGCACTCAGAAATACGCTGAAATTATCGCGGAAGAAGTGAATTATATATATATATATATCTGTGCTTCCATTCCAACAATCGACTTCAAAAGCGTAGTAATTAAGGTAAAGAGATTAATTGAGAAGGGACAAGAACTTAGAAAATATCCCATGAGTAAAAGATTTTCCAGCACTTATCAAAGTAAATATGATTCCTTCGTAAATTTATTTGACATATGTTGCTGCAAGTGCTATGCCTCCGGTTCTCGTAAAAGAAGTGAGTGTAAATGCGCTAAGGCGGAGAAAATCTCGAATGATGAATGGGAGTTCTGGATTGATCAACAATAATTATTTCAACATACTGAACGAAAAATAATTATAAGTAAGTTGGACAAAGTGAAAACTTCAAAACTACAACAAATGGAAAACAGAAAATATAAAAGACAATTCTTTAAAGATAAACAAAAGAGTTTTGTCCAGGAAATGCAGTTGAATCCTTGTGATATTGGTGAAATCAGCTCTGAAAGTGAAAAAGGTCATCAAAATGAAGATTTCGAATTGAGCGAGTACGAGTTAGATACAGAAGCTAGCACTTCTCAAAATCGACACCAATATCCAGAATTGTGCGAGGCAGTTGATCGATGCAAAATAAGTAACCGTGATACTTGTTTAATCGCTAATGCTGTCCTAAAAGATCTTAATCTATTATCTGAAAATACTACGATTGATCCCAGTAAACTACGTCGTCAAAGAACCTTGTGGAGAAGCATAGAAAGAAAGAAGCATGAAGAACAGAATAAAGGGCATTCTCCCACTTTCAAAAGTGAGAGAATGCCAGTGGACTTTGAATGAAGACCACTATGTATTAGTTTCATTTCCAGGAAACGAATATATTGACCATGTTGCTCCTGAAAGTGGAAGGGTAAGTGATATTGCTAAAGAAATTATATCAGTAATTACGGACACCAACTCTGCATCGACTTTAAAAGCAGTAGTTTGTGATGCACCTAAAGTAAATACAGGTAGATCAAATGGAGTAATTAGAAAACTAGAGCTGACATTGGGAAGACCATTACAATGGTTTATTTGCTTACTTCACATTAATGAGCTTCCCTTGAGAAAGTACCTAGAAGTTCTTGACGGGCAAACGACAGGACCTAGAAGTTCACAGGGCAAAATCGTCAAGGATCTGAACTTTGATCCAAAGAACAGACCAATTGCAAAATTTCCACCTCTCGCTGGAAAAGTGATGGACTTATCAGAAGAAGTGATAGCAAATCTCAGCAGTGACCAGCAATACCTCCATAAGGCGTGTTTGTCAATTCAAAACGGTCATGATAGAAGTCCAGTTATCAAATTGTTAGAAACTGCTCAACCCGGGTCTCTCAATAATGCACGGTGGCTGACAAAAGCAAATCGTCTCTTATGTTATTACATGTCGCACGAAAAACCATCAGAGACACTTCAAAGAAATGCTCATTTTATACTGAACTGCTATGCTCCTGCATGGTTCTATATCAAAGCAAACTGTTCTTGCCAGGATGGGGCCAAAAACTTTTTCTTCATGATTGAGCTCTATCAAAAACTACATACAATCGACCAAGACATTATTCGTCCTGTGTTACGAAACAACCGTTACTTTTGTCATCCTGAAAATATCCTTTTATCTGCTATCGCTGACAAGAATAAGAATATTCGGAAGCTAGCAGTCGAAAAAGTGCTACAAGCGAAAAGGAGTGTTATACCGGGTGAAATTCGAATGTTTGACAAGAAATCCATCAGGCTCAACTTCTCAGCTTCGACCTACATGGATATGATTGATTGGAACGAAATCGATATTACTGTTCCTTCCTTACACTCTGATGTTATAAGTAGCACTGATGACGGCCAAAAACCCATAATTCTTGACACATACCCGTGTCATTCCCAGGCAGTTGAAAGAAATGTGAAGGAAATCTCTGCAAGTGAAAAAGTCTACGGACATGACGACCGCCATGGAATGGTTATTCTCAGCAAGAAATCTCGGTTAGAGAATCCAAAAAGGGAAACAAAGTCAGATTTAAGTGAATCAACAAAAGGATAGCAGTTACACTTCATATAATTTAGCGATGAACACATGTTTTGGTTTATAAAAAGAAATATTGTTATAATTTTTAACCAAACTAAATTTGCTTCAAAATTTTGGCATTTCTTCAAAACTGAGGTCAAAGTTGCGAGAATGCACATATTCATAGACTATAAAAGTTGATATTTTTATGATAGGTGGGTATTAGAACACCTTTTCAGCCATGTCTCATACTGACAACTTGAGTTCGATATATTTTCGCCCCGCCCTAAATTATACAGGGTGAGTCACGACGAAATGTCATAACTTCGGGAGCTTATAGCTGAGGTCATTCCCAGTCAAAAAATTCATATGAACACAGGTCCGATTCTTAACGGTTATGGAGCTATGGATGTTTGAATGTTTAAAAATAAGAATAAGCGAACAAATAGCTGCTAAAGTTTTTATTCAGGAATTTACAATAACTGTTCAAAATGACTACCCTCGGCCTCAGTACACATCGCGGCTCGCCCGTGAATCGCGCTTGTAGCTCGCATTAGTTCAGTGGTTCTCAAACTGGGGTACGCGAAGGAATCTTAGGGGGTACGTGAAGGGGGCTTGAAAATATAACCCTTTTAATTTTATATACAATTAACAACGGCCACAAGTCACACGGTCGTAAAGAAAGTAAAAATCCTCTATCTCTCTCGAAAATCCAGAAAATCCCGTGAAAGAATTCAAGAGGTACAGAAGAAGAAAGAGTTTGAGAACCGCTGCATTAGTTCATTACAGTTGTCCTTTATGAGGGCTGCAGCATCCAAAATGCGACGGAGCAATGTATCTCGTGTTTCCACTTTTCTCTGGTACACCAGCTCTTTCATGCGTCCCGACAGATAAAAAATCTAGAGTGGTTAGGTCCGGAGACCTGGGTGGCCAATTTTGTGCACCACCACGACCGACCCATCGACCAGGGAAGCAATCATCGAGACGCGTTCTCATTGCACGGCTAAAATGGGGAGGAGCTCCGTCTTGTTGGAAGTACATATGCAATCGTGTTGCCAAAGGTACATCTTCTAACAGTGGCGGCAATTCGTCTTGCAGAAATCGTAGATAAATGTCACCTGTAAGACCACCTTCGAAGATAAACGGACCAATCAGCTGACCGTAGAGAATACCACACCACACATTGACACTGAACCGATGTTGAAAATTACTTTCCACAATGGCATGAGGATTCATTTCTGACCACACATGTGAATTGCGAGTGTTGTTGGCACCGTGGCGAGTAAATTGAGCCTCATCACAGAACAAGACGTATCGATGCAATTGTCGATCAGCGTTGAGCCAATTACAAAATTCCAGCCCTTGGGCACGATCCCCAGGTTGGAGGTGCTGAACGCGCTGTACGTGGTATGGATACATGCCTTCTTCGTGTAACGTTCTACATACTCTCATTTAAGGAACTCTAAGACGTGTGGCAATCCTTCGCGTACTAACATGAGGACTCCGCTGTACTACCATCTGAATAATGTTTTCTTGTTCAGCCACATCTTGTTGTACCGGACGCTCAGATAAAATAGTAACGCTAGAAAATGAACCGCTCTCTCACAATCTCCGGAAAACGTTGCTAAACACTCGTCGATCCGGAATTCTTCGATTTGGAAAACGTCGCTGATATTCCGCGACAGCAGCAGCAGTAGTATTTCCATCGCAAAATCTGTAAACATACACTATATCGGCATATTCGGCATTTGAAAACGTGAAAGGCATACTGAACGCACAAAATATCAACTGCACGCTGTGAAACACAACACTCTACTCGACTGCGTAGTTAGTTCGGTTCGGGAAGTAACTATCAATTCAGTTCAAGGTCACGCATGCGCATGCTTGAAATTCAAACATCCATACCTCCATAACCGTTAAGAATCGGACCTATGTTCATATGAAGTTTTTGACTGGGAATGACCTCAGCTGTAAGCTCCCGAAGTTATGACATTTCGTCGTGACTCACCCTATATATATATATATATATATATATACATTCAACTGCAAAGAACACGCAGTATAAATAACGTAAAGAACGACGCTTGTATAGGAGATATTCCGCGCAAGACGAGAAAGAGAAACAACAAATGAAAAAATGAAGTACCACCTGGGAATCGAACCCGGGATCTTCCGATTGCCGGTCAGACGCGATAACCACTACACCATGGACTCCACTCTTCCAAATGCCGTAATTCCTCTACATACTCGCAGAAACCAATGCCCCAAGGGGGCACCTCCCGCTTGCCGTAACATTATATACATTCAACTGCAAAGAACACGCAGTATAAATAACGTAAAGAACGACGCTTGTATAGGAGATATTCCGCGCAAGACGAGAAAGAGAAAACAACAAATGAAAAATGAAGTACCACCTGGGAATCGAACCCGGGATCTTCCGATTGCCGGTCAGACGCGATAACCACTACACCATGGACTCCACTCTTCCAAATGCCGTAATTCCTCTACATACTCGCAGAAACCAATGCCCCAAGGGGGCACCTCCCGCTTGCCGTAACATTATATACATTCAACTGCAAAGAACACGCAGTATAAATAACGTAAAGAACGACGCTTGTATAGGAGATATTCCGCGCAAGACGAGAAAGAGAAAACAACAAATGAAAAAATGAAGTACCACCTGGGAATCGAACCCGGGATCTTCCGATTGCCGGTCAGAATATCTTGCGCGGAATATCTCCTATACAAGCGTCGTTCTTTACGTTATTTATACTGCGTGTTCTTTGCAGTTGAATGTATATAATGTTACGGCAAGCGGGAGGTGCCCCCTTGGGGCATTGGTTTCTGCGAGTATGTAGAGGAATTACGGCATTTGGAAGAGTGGAGTCCATGGTGTAGTGGTTATCGCGTCTGACCGGCAATCGGAAGATCCCGGGTTCGATTCCCAGGTGGTACTTCATTTTTTCATTTGTTGTTTTCTCTTTCTCGTCTTGCGCGGAATATCTCCTATACAAGCGTCGTTCTTTACGTTATTTATACTGCGTGTTCTTTGCAGTTGAATGTATATAATGTTACGGCAAGCGGGAGGTGCCCCCTTGGGGCATTGGTTTCTGCGAGTATGTAGAGGAATTACGGCATTTGGAAGAGTGGAGTCCATGGTGTAGTGGTTATCGCGTCTGACCGGCAATCGGAAGATCCCGGGTTCGATTCCCAGGTGGTACTTCATTTTTTCATTTGTTGTTTTCTCTTTCTCGTCTTGCGCGGAATATCTCCTATACAAGCGTCGTTCTTTACGTTATTTATACTGCGTGTTCTTTGCAGTTGAATGTATATAATGTTACGGCAAGCGGGAGGTGCCCCCTTGGGGCATTGGTTTCTGCGAGTATGTAGAGGAATTACGGCATTTGGAAGAGTGGAGTCCATGGTGTAGTGGTTATCGCGTCTGACCGGCAATCGGAAGATCCCGGGTTCGATTCCCAGGTGGTACTTCATTTTTTCATTTGTTGTTTTCTCTTCTCGTCTTGCGCGGAATATCTCCTATACAAGCGTCGTTCTTTACGTTATATATATATATATATATAACTTGGTTGAATGGTTTGTTCTTAGGGAAGCGTAGCTTAGCGAGGAATAGGAGGACGAAAAGATGGTACATGTTTATTAACACACGTTTCGGAAAAATTCAATTTCCATCATCAGTGCTAAAAAGTTTAAAAACAAATAGAAATAAATAAGTATAATAAATAAAAACGAACAATAAATTAAAATGGCGCAACAATTAGCGAGAATTAATAATAAGTTACAATATATATTAAATTGGAAGATTAAAAATTAAATGATATAAGGTATAAAAGTATGGACAATAAATAAAAAATAAAAACGGTTTAGGTGAAACAGAATTGAAGGGGTTCTTACCAAATTGTTAACGTAATGAGAGACTAATTGTACAGAAGATTGGGAATGGTTGCCTCTTGAAAGAATTCCATATTAGAAAGATGGAGCCGGGCGGAGTGATGGTGGGTTTCTTTTGAGAATTTATTTGGCAATGTTTAAATTGAAAGCGGAACTGTAATCGTTGAGGGTTGGCTGGATACTGAGGATATAAAGGGATATTTTTTATATCTATTATATATTTTCGCCTTTCTGTCTGTCTGTCTGTCCTTTATGCAAGCGCAAACCGTTTGACCTAGAGCTACCAAATTTTGCACGGGAACCTCTTATGGGATGAGGAATGTCAACACAGAGTCGGTTAGCCTGTCTGTTTGTCTGTTTGTATAACGGGCGGCAATGTGAAGCTCGAGATTTTCATGACTGTGTTCTTTTCTATAGTTTTATTGACCAAATAATTGAACCGACAGTAATTGGGAGTTCAATTATTTGGTCAGGGGGGTTTTGGGGGATATCTGATCAGATTCAGAAATCTTGACACAATGTGAAGCTCAAAATTTTCATGGTTGCGTTCTTTTCTGTAGTTTAGCCTGTCTGTTTATCTGTTTGTGAATGGGGAGGGGTGGGGGGTAATGGGGGAGGGGGCTAGCCCCGGTCTGTTTGTCCGTTTGTGAAATTCATCCCGGCAGTAATGGGGGAGGGGTGGGGGTAATGGGGGAGGGGGTTAGCCCCAAGTTGCATTAAGGGGGGTGAGGGGTTTTGGGGGATATCTTATGACCTAACCGGGCATTCAATTAACCCGGGCAACGCCGGGTACCTCACCTAATCTTGACACAATGTGAAGCTCAAAATCTTCACGGCTGCGTTCTTTCCTGTAGTTTAGCCTGTCTGTTTGTCTGTTTGTGAAATTTATCCCGGGCAGTAATGGGGGAAGGGTGGGGGTGGGGGTAAGTGGGGGAGGGGTAGGGGTAATGGGGGAGGGGTTAGCCCCCAAGTTGCATAAAGTGGGGTGATGGGGTTTTGGGGGATACCAATCGTCAAGGGACCTAACCGGGCACTCAGTTGACCTAACCGGGCATTCAATTAATCCGGGCAACGCCGGGTACCTCACCTAGTATATATATATATATATATATATATATATATATATATATATTTTCGCCTTTCTGTCTGTCTGTGTCCTTTATGCAAGCGCAAACCGTTTGACGTAGAGCTACCAAATTTGGCACGGGAACCTCTTATGGGATGAAGAATGTCAACACAGAGTCGGTCAGCCTGTCTGTTTGTCTGTTTGTATTACGGGTGGCAATGTGAAGCTCAAGATTTTCATGACTGTGTTCTTTTCTATAGTTTTGTTGACCAAATAATTGAACCGACAGTAATTGGGAGTTCAATTATTTGGTCAGGGGGGTTTTGGGGGATATCTGATCAGATTCAGAAATCTTGACACAATGTGAAGCTCAAAATTTTCATGGTTGCGTTCTTTTCTGTAGTTTAGCCTGTCTGTTTATCTGTTTGTGAATGGGGAGGGTGGGGGGTAATGGGGGAGGGGGCTAGCCCCGGTCTGTTTGTCCGTTTGTGAAATTCATCCCGGGCAGTAATGGGGGATGGGTGGGGGTAATGGGGGAGGGGGTTAGCCCAAGTTGCATTAAGGGGGGGTGAGGGGTTTTGGGGGGATATCTTATGACCTAACCGGGCATTCAATTAACCCGGGCAACGCCGGGTACCTCACCTAATCTTGACACAATGTGAAGCTCAAATCTTCACGGCTGCGTTCTTTCCTGTAGTTTAGCCTGTCTGTTTGTCTGTTTGTGAAATTTATCCCGGGCAGTAATGGGGGAAGGGTGGGGTGGGGGTAAGTGGGGGAGAGGGGTAGGGGTAATGGGGAGGGGTTAGCCCCCAAGTTGCATAAAGTGGGGTGATGGGGTTTTGGGGGATACCAATCGTCAAGGGACCTAACCGAGCACTCAGTTGACCTAACCGGGCATTCAATTAATCCGGGCAACGCCGGGTACCTCACCTAGTATATATATATATATATATATATATATATATTTTTTTTTTTCGCCTTTCTGTCTGTCTGTCTGTCCTTTATGCAAGCGCAAACCGTTTGACGTAGAGCTACCAAATTTGGCACGTGTAGTGTACGGTTTATTATTTTATCTTTTCTTCATTATTTAATTATTTACGCTTCTTCCTACTTTACTATTTCTCTGTTTATTCTCTATCGGCTCTTTCTTTAATTTATCGCTTTGTTTCTCTACACTCTTTTTGCCGTATCGTATATATATCATGGTAGCGCGCCTAGACCTGACTCTAAAAGACCGTTACAAAACGAAGGGGGGGGAGGTTAATTAATACTCCTTATTTAACACTTATTACGTTTTATTAATTTCGAAAATGGTTTAGTTAATTAGGGGATATGCGAGTATGAAATATTACTAAATATATTTAGGTCGAGGGGAGAGGGCACAAACAATTTAACTTTAAGATCACATCGCTCTAAATCTTACGCGTATCGCGTCTACCTCAAGACTCAGTATTATGTGTTATAATCTGCTCTCTTGGGTCCCTGTTCAGGACTACCAATTGTACCCATTTTAAACAATTTAAAACATCACAATTTTTAGTAAATTTATATTAAACATTATCTTATTTAATTAAACAGAATTTTATAATCTTAACTAAGCATTACTACACTCGCATCACCCCCTTGAAAATAAGTTTTTCCATTAGGAAAACTTATTAATATCGTTTTACAATGTCAATAAATTTATTCAACAAACTTATATATTTTGCAATTTTTTTTTTTTTTTTTTTTTTTTTTTTTTTTTTTTTACACTTATTCAAAGTTTAGAAATAGACAAGAAATAATAGAAGGACAATTCCCATACATATTGTATCATATTATAAAAACCGAAAACTTTATAATTTTCACATTTGCATAAAATAACATTTCACTCTAATAATTAAATTACAACCTGTAACTAATCTATACATGCCAAAAAAAATAACAGAAAATTTTCTTACAGTGGCTACACAAATCTCAAGTTCACAATCTATTCCCGCGATTTCTCATCAACGATCGCTTTACATTTGAAACAATTATTTGTATAGTTATACAGTTACTATCAGGGCAACATAGAAAAAAATAAGAAAAAGTTTACATAAAATACTGACCAAGAGCGCACATACTACTACACGAAAAACACAACAATTTTGGGCAATAATCGCACCCTTTCACTTATTATTTCATTACATAATAATCAGTACATTAATTTGCTGGACGTTGTTTAGATGACACTCCGCACGCTGACAACGGACTTCAATTTTCAATCGCAGCTCTCCTGCTCACTTCGCTAGAATGCAAGGGATTGCATCAATCAATATGCAACAGGGCAGCACGCTATAATGGTTCCGCTCTCTCTCCAATGGCGAAAAAAAAAAACAAGAGACGTCCAATTCTAAAAGGATCAGGGGGGGAGATATCTGAAGCGGGACCGCGCTGGAATTGGACGGAATTTGCAATTCTAGAAGTCGATGAAGAAACTCGTCTTGTCTCATCTCCACTTTTGTCGGTGAACGCTGCTCTTCCTACGTCCAGCTGAAAGACTCTTCTACTGGCAACAATCAAACGATGACTCCGCCGTAGGCCGTTTCCCAACGAACCTACTGTATGTCTGTATGGACAGTACAGTCATAGGCGCCCGTTCAAGCTCAAGTGGCTTGTCTACCGCGCGCTTTGTTGACACATATTTAGCGAAGCATTCGAGCAACGTGACCAGCTACTGCCCGAAAAATACCAGTAGACCATGCACGGGAACCTCTTATGGGATGAAGAATGTCAACACAGAGTCGGTCAGCCTGTCTGTTTGTATTACGGGCGGCAATGTGAAGCTCAAGATTTTCATGACTGTGTTCTTTTCTATAGTTTTGTTGACCAAATAATTGAACCGACAGTAATTGGGAGTTCAATTATTTGGTCAGGGGGGTTTTGGGGGATATCTGATCAGATTCAGAAATCTTGACACAATGTGAAGCTCAAAATTTTCACGGCTGCGTTCTTTTCTGTTGTTGTTGTTGTGTGTTGTTTACCGATCAGCCTACCCTGATCGAGCAAGCCGGCGGCACGCAGGTAACCGATCGCCCTCTTCGGAGTGGACCAGAGGTTCAGCGCACTAGTGATGTTTTGTTGTGTTCGTTGTTGTGCTAGAGCGGTACAGTCTGTCATAATGTGTTCAATTGTTTGTGGTGTGTCCTGGCACAGGTGGCAGGTGTCGTCTATGGAGTTGTCTAGTCTGTGTTTATATGTTAGTAAGTTGGGGTGATGTCCACATCGGAATCGTGCTAAGTTAACTCGATCCGATCTGCTCAGGCTGATCTCTGACCTGTTAATGGGTGGCGGCTTCGCACCTAGGACCGCATTCGGACCGAGTCGTGTCAGTGCTTTGTGGGTTAGGTGTGTGTGTATGTGTTTTCTGTACTGTGTGATGTCTGTGGGGCGTGGTATGGAATGGAGTATTTGGTTATAATGTCTCTCTGGTGTTACCTTAATGGTGCGAGGTGTCGGTGCGTGATTGTACATGTAGTGGCAAGGGTGTTGTGGGTTAGTTGTCGCTGCTGCCATGAATTGTGTTCCCCTCATGTCTAAATGTTCCCTAACTTTCAGTATTTTTGTTTCTGTGTGCAGGTGTTCTATTGGTGTTGTTTGAGTGCATCCTGTAATGATACGAAGTGCGTTGTTTTGTATTGTCTGTAAGGTGTTTATATGTGTGTTTGAGATAATGGGTGCCCAGCATGGGCTAGCATAGTCCATAACTGAGCGAATATATTGTTTGTATATGAGTGATGTTGTTTCCTGCTGGTGTCCAAAGTTTGTGCCTGTTAGTACCCTAAGCGTGTTAAGTCTTGACGTACATTTGTTTTTAATATCCTGAATGTGGTTTGCAAAAGATAATGATGTGTTGTATGTGACCCCAAGTATTTTGGTCCTGTGATTGTGTGGAATGTTGATGTTGTTTAGTGTAAGCTGTGGAATTACCTGGTGTTCTTTTGTGCTGCTTGTAAGCAAGGTGATGGTTGATTTTGTGGGCGCTACTTTGAGTCTATTGTGTGTGAGCCAGTCTTGTATACTGTTTATGTATGTTTGTAGGTTATTTGTAGCGGTGTCGATGTTGTGTGGGTGGATGTTAGAGTGATGTCATCTGCATATGATGATAAGGTAAGCTTGTTATCTATGGGTGTTGGAATGTCATGCATGTATAAGTTGAAGAGTGTTGGTGAGAGAACAGAGCCTTGAGGGACCCCGTTCGGAAAAAGTTTGTTTTTGGATGACTTGCCATTAAATGTGACATGTGAGTATCTTCCTGAAAGATAGTTGCTCAGCCACCTTTTGGTGTTATTGTGCAGGTTTGTATTGAGTATTTTGTTTATGAGAGGGAAGCGTGGGATAGTATCAAATGCTTTACTAATGTCTATTGTTGCTAATAGTGTACGTTGAGCTGGTCGTCTGGAGTTGATGCCATCCATGATGTGCTGCGTCAGGTTAGTGAGTAATGTCGTGGTTGAGTGGTGAGGTCTGAATCCATGTTGAGTAGGCGATAGTAGAATGTGTGGGTTGGTGATTTGTAAGATTAGTCTTTCTATTACTTTGGAAGGTGTGCATAGTAAAGTAATGGGTCTATAGGAAGCTGGTTCTGTTGGATTTTTGTTTGGTTTGAGTAGTGTAATAATTTTACCTTGTTCCATATGTCAGGAATAATACAGTGTTGGTATGAATATTTGCTGATATTTGTGAGAGCTAGTATTCCTTGTGGGCCCAAATGTTTAAGGTGTATGTTAGATATGTTGTCTGGTCCAGTAGCCTTCGAATTCTTAATGTTTTTGATGATCTTGGTGGTCTGGTCTGTATTGAAGGGTGTAATGGTTGTGTCGAGTCTGTAGGTTTTCTTGTGTCTGTCTGCATGTTTCTGGTTGTTGTCTCTGTTTAAGTGACTTATCTTTACGTAGTGATTAACTAGAATGTTAGCTTGTTGTGTGTATGTTGGGATATTATTTTGGCTGCGACAGATAGCCGCGTGTGAGGTGTGAATGCCGCTGTTAGAGTGGGTAATGCCGTTTATAGTCTTGTATAGCCTGGATGTATCCGTGGAGTGGTTTAATGTTGTAATGAATTCCCTGAATGTTTCTGTTTGTTTTTCTTTGAGTTTGTTGTTTATTTCTGTGTTGAGCTGTTGTATCTGCTGTTTTATGGCTTCTGTGTGTGGGGTTTGTGTGTGTATATTTGAGGTTGTTACGTTGCCTTATGAGGTGGGCTATTTCTCCCGTGTAATTTGGGTTGTATTTCCTAATGTTGCCCTTCGGTATGTATTTGTTTGCATTATTGATGATCTGATTAAATGTCTTGAGTGTTGTATTGATGTTTATGATGGGTGTGCTATTTAATGTGGTGAATTGTTCCTCAGTCTGTATTTTGAACTGTTCCCAATCAGCTTTCTTGTAATTTCTGTAAGTGTGCCTAAGGCTGTTGGGGCAGAGTGTAGAATGTGTTGTAATGATGATGGGCAGGTAGTTTAGCCTGTCTGTTTGTGAAATTTATCCCGGGCAGTAATGGTGGAAGGGTGGGGGTGGGGGAGAGGGGTAGGGGCAGTGGTGGGCACCGTTAACCAAAAAGTTAACTTCGATAACGATAATCCTTTAACCCCAATTTTTAACTCCGATAACGATAATCCGATAATTTTACTACAAAGTTAACGGAAGTTAACGATAATCCGTTAACGATAACTATTTCTTTACTAACATTTAAAAAAATCAAGGAAAAAAGCTTTAAAACCCATAGAAAATGTTTATTTATGCAAAATCCAACAATAAATAGGTATTTAACTGTATTTTTATCAAGTTTTGCAACTTTTTTGCTTAATAACTTTTTTTTTATTTTTAATAAAAAATGTACTGATTACATGTTTTGAAACCCTTGTAACCACTAACCATTAACTAAATTTTAATTTACCAGAGAATTATTATGGCGGGAACTGAAAGGTAAAATTAAATTTTAGGCACATTTATTAAAGACTATGACACAATGTGCTGGTTGCCCTTCAGAAAGACCAACTTCTCAAAGTTAGGCCCAACTGCCAGTGTTGACCTCTTGGGCCTCAGGATGTCCTTGCCGAAAGAGAAGAGCCGTTCCACTGCGGCAGAGGACGGAATTGGTAGACTGAAGTTATGGCGGTTTGAATTCATTCGCGGAGCGGTGATCTTCCGTGAATGACTCCTCGCAGTTAACGTGTTAACGGACTTTAACAGACTAAATATCGAGTTATCGGAAGTTAACTGGTCCGATAACGATAAATGGAAATTAACTTCCGTTAATAGTCCGTTAAAAAAAGTTAACTTCGTTAATTAACTGTTATCGGATTAACGCTTTAGTGCCCAACACTGGGTAGGGGTAATGGGAAAGGGGTGGGGGTAATGGGGGAGGGGTGGGGGTAATGGGGAGGGGGTTAGCCCCAAGTTGCATAAAGGGGGGTGAGGGGGTTTGGGGGCATTCAGTTGACCTAACCGGGCATTCAATTAACCCGGGCAACGCCGGGTACCTCACCTAGTATATATATATATATATATATATATATATATATATATATACAGGGTGTCCCATAAGTCCGGCATCATAAGAGAAATTCATATTTTTCTATTTCTACAAACCATAATTCATATTTTTCTCTTTCTACAGGCCATAATGTCTGTGAGCAAGGAAGAACGAATCCAGATAATTCTACTCATAGGAAATCGGAGTCAAAGAGAGGCCGCTACTGAATTTAACAGACTGCATCCAGACCGCGAGCCAATAACACAGAGTTGTGTTAGCAGACTTGTTGCAAAGTCTCTTTGACTCCGATTTCCTATGAGTAGAATTATCTGGATTCGTTCTTCCTTGCTCACAGACATTATGGCCTGTAGAAATAGAAAAATATGAATTTCTCCTATGATGCCGGACTTATGGGACACCCTGTATATATATATATATATATATATATATATATATATATATATATATATAATATTGTTTTTTTTGTGACGGTACACGCCGGTACGGCGTACCGGTACCTTTTTTTCAGAGCGACGATGACATACGTCCGCTCAAATAAATTAACATTCCCATTTCGACTGACTCATTTGGCAGGGACAACAAATTCACATGACAATTCGTTGGTCTGACGAAGTCGGAACGTTTTGTCGGACGAAAACTTGATGAAAATTTGGAATTTTCTCTGAAACTAATTTTTTTATGTTTTAATTTTTTTTAATTCTTTAAAACTCAAAGTAATAAACGGCGTCTATAAACGTTAAACATTCCGATTTTTATTATGTATTTTTTATTTTTATTATCAACTTTTTTACTAAAAGTTCACAAATTCAATAGACAAGGGGGAGGGGGCGCAGGAAGAGGGGAGGGGTGAGAGAGGAATTTTATAATTTATCAAGATATGAGTACCAGCACCTCTTTTTTACAAATAAAGCAGTATATATATATATATATATATATACATATATATATATATATATATATATATATATATCCCCGCAAGGGGGTTCTAAGCTGGTGCTCTTGAGTGCTCTTTGTGCATCTTTGTACGTGCTTGTTCCTGGAGGTTTCACGTGCGCCCTCCCGGCCCTAGCACCCAAGGATGATGGGGCTCGACACTGCAGTCCTTGTCATCCTTGATCTTTTTCCACTTCGACTGTCCCCCTCCACCCTTTCTTTTTCCTCTGTCTTTCCTCTCACTTTTTCTTTGTTTTTCCGCCGAGATATGCCCTTTTAAATAGAGACGAATCGGTTCTTCCCGAACTTTAAAATATATATATATATATAACAAAAAATAAAAAGTGTTTTTTAATGGATTTATTTTTCTCTTTTGTTCTTCTCAAAGTATATTATGCGCCCTGGTGATGTAGTGGTTAAGACGCTGGGCTGCTGGTGGGGCGTGGTTCGGATTCCACGTTAAACTAGATCTAATGTGGAGTGACAAGCTTGACTTTCGTCAGAATGAACAATTCGGGCTGAAGCAAAACCAAGGTTAACCAAGGTTACTACAAAGCCAACGCAGCTGCTGTCAGAACCCTCTGAGTCGAGGGAGGGCCTGCTGGTGCTGACGCATGCAATCGATGTTGTGCTGCGGCGTTGCTGAAGGTATTAAATGGATTTGTTATTAAATGAACTTCCCTCTTATGGAATGTAGATGCAATTTGACACTTCCAAGAAAAATTCTCCTTCTTTTGTGTGAAACGTCACGTACAGGCCGTTAATTTCCATCACTTTACGACGACCCCTATCTTATGTCATTTATCGGAGGTTATAAAACACGTAAGAATACATACCTCATAACAAAAGTTATACCAAATGACAAACGTATGTCTTGACACATTGAAGTTGAATGCATAATCACTAAAAAAAAGAAAGTAACCGCTCGTGTTTGTAAGCGAAATTCATTTAGCCTACTCTCAGGAGTTAGAGAGTTAAGGGTCATATAGTCATTCCTATATGACTTCTAAAAGTCATATAGGAATGACTTCTAAAAGTCATTCCTGTATGACTTTTAGAAGTCAACGATAATTAACTTGGCTAATTCACCTCTTAGGGTTTACCCTAAATATCACTGAATGGTCATAATATTTATTACTAGTAATATTTTTGCCTCATTAAAGATATTATGAGTAGCCTAATAAAACGTCTCATGGCTGATTTTGGGCCTAACTCGGGTCTAACAAAATGTAATGATGGAGTTGTTTAGCCTCCTTTGCAACATCTAAGGTGGAATCCGAACCACGGGTCGCTACATAGTCTGGACGCAGAGGACGGTTTCTCATCCAACCCAATGTCGCTTGACTTCGATGACCAACAGGAAGCGGTGTTACGACATTGGCACGACGTAGCGTCTAAAAAGGAGGCTCTACAACTTAGGCCTAAAGGTTTTTTAAAGACTAAATTGACTAAATCAAACCTACATCGCAAAATAAATCCGTTTCTATGTGTGGTGAATAATTTTGATGCATGTTTACATGGTAGCCTACATAATACCCATAGGACCTAGTCTAAAATGCTGCTTGTAAATAAATGTAATGATAAATCAACTCTGTTTACATTTTAGTTAGTCATGAGTTTAGATACCCTGTCAAAGCAATAAAAATCATGATCTTGACGAACAGAAGACGGCTTAAGCATTAAGTACCTCGACTATGGGAACAGACGTATATTGGATAAAACTGCTATTCAGCTCATTCGTAGAATTTCAGACTGAAGTCGGAGTCTTTTACCTAATTCCGGGGAGCGCCTTTTTTTTTTTTTATCTAGATAACCCCAGATAGTTTTGTAAATAAGTCTTGGAAAAGATCTCTGGTCTTTAAATTGTTAGTATCAGTGGAAGAGAAATGCTAGACTGGAATTTGTTAGTTTGGCTACCCATATTTTTAACTTTATACTACTACAATAATACAAGACTAACTAATAGTCTCATTATTCAAGACCAGTGGTTCTGAAAGAATATTTTGCTGTGGCCGCATTTTAAAAATTAGGCTAATAATGATAATTGGGTAATAGGTAGTTTAATGATGTTCTAAAGTTGTATAAAAAGGTTTTTAATGAGAACACTTATTTCACGAAATATCAAACAAGAAACAGAAACAAACCAAAATTCAAATATATGAGGTGTCTTATCTGGAATTCATAATAAGTTAAAAGGAAATTGGCGCACATTTCTCTCTTCCAGAGCAAGTCGAATTGCCACTTCAAGATTCTCGTTTGAGTTTATTCCGGTATTTATTGTTTATAAAATGAAGAGCGCGAAACCAAGACCACCTCTTGGTGAAACGACCTTTCACACAACTGTAGTTGGAAATAATACACTCAAAATTAGTATGTCAACAAAAGCAACTTTTTTATAATGCTCCGTGTTTTTGTACAAATCACACCAAAAACTTTCAATTGTTGCATTCTCATCACAAAATAGTTTTCATTTATTAGTCTTTTCGTAGTTGCGTCATAGGACACTTAAGGTCATTCCAATTAATGCTTCCTATTCTCAGAAACGATGATAACGGCTCTCGCATTGCTCTGATTTTCTTGGCCGATTTCTCCAAAAGGCGATGACAAGTCTCTCATTACATAGCTTACATAGTTTATTACATAGCGTTTCAATGTAATAATTATTCTGTTCTCACTTCATGCAATTTGTGTGGAAAATGCAGCCATAGTAAAAAAAATGGATAGGTTTGTGCTCTTACACGAGACACTATGCCCACCCATAAATATGCACTACAATTGTAGTCAATGTTGTTGATGCGTGAGACATACGTTAGCGAGGGAAGCGAAAATGTGAACAAATAAGTCAAGACGTTTTGTATTGGTAGCCGCAATTCAGAATCACAACTCGAGACGCAGTTCATACGAACAAAAAGTCTAATTTTAAAAACTTTCGAGGGAATATCTGATTTAAAGGCTGGTTTCAGTTCTAAATATTCAGGACTGTCAGGGTCCCAATTTCAAACATTTTGAACTCCTATTGTATGGCAGAATCATCTCCAGTGTAGACTTATTCCTCAAAAAGTGTCTCGTTTACTATAAAACCTTTTTCAAGTATACCCCAACCAAAGTTGTTTTCAGTTCCGTTCGGTTGGTCATTCGAGTTATACATTCTCTCGAGCGCAGTACTCAGCGAAAAAGTTTTGTTCTAAGGCCTTTAAGTTACGCCGTGGCCATGTAGTAACACCGCTCCCCGTCGCTCTGCATTAGGTGACATTAGGTAAAGCTGTAGATTCCCTCAATCATATGACCTTAGATCAGGGTTTCTTAACCTTTTCATGCACATTAAACATTCATTGCTACGTTTGATAAAATAAATTGCTTTTTATGAGGCAGGAGGAGTCGAGGGCTTCACTATAGTGTCGCGAGCAGTTTTAGCTGGTAGAGAGCACTGTACACAACTTGTATAGTATAAAGTCCACAGATCAGCCGGAAACCAGAGGATATACTGAACATTTCGCATTGAAACGAGATTGGAGTAAACTTTGAGAACGAATTCAGAACCAGAAATCCCTTCTAGATGGGAAGAAATGACCAGATTTTAACAAAGTTTTGGCTTTGATGATGTTAAATTTTAATTTAGACAAATGAACTCCAAATTAAATTCTTTGAATAAATTTTATTTTAATACGTACTTCCACTTTCTTTTTCCAGTTTTGACAATGAAATTTTATTCGAGTCAAAATGCGTCATCATCAACGATAACTAAATTGAAACTAAGTCAATGACAAAAAACAAATTTGAACGCGTTGAAAACTTGAAACTTGCACAAAGTTCAAAAATTGATTCACGAACGCGGCAGAAACAAAAAGTTTGAAACACTTCAAATGTCTTAAAACAGTACAATTTGTAATCAATAAGCAACTTAAATTTTAAAAATATGAAATTTTTACAATTCCTGAACTTTACTTTTGACCACTAAATTAAAATAATCCGAGTTAAAGTTTAAATCGAGACATTAGGGACTTATTGCATAACCTAAATTTAAGGAAATACAAAAAACTAGAATATATTAAGCACTGAACATGCTTTAATCTAATAAAAATTAAACCATTACCAAATTAAGATAAAGCAAATCTGCACAAGAACGCTACTTTCATGGTGTAAATCAACGGAAAATTCTAAGCAATATGGGGATTCATCCGCCTCGTAGATAAGTTACAATTTTTGTTTACGTTAATGCCTCTGTACTTCAAACATTCCTACCAATTTTACTATTTTCTGAAGGACGGAAGCAAGGTTTGAGGTTATATAATGGCGAAAAGGAGTTTTAATGCAACTCCGAATATGAGAGAATCACATTAGTCTCATTTAACCCTTTAACTGCTAATATCGAGTAAACATTATTCTCAACTTCCTGTGAGGCTCTGACGAGTATAATAGATTTGGGTTCTCTGTCAATGGCTGAAACCCAGAACTCGATTTAATGACCTTGAAATGGAAAAGTTGGCTTACTCACCTTCCTCCGCTCCCTCTCTGACCAATTTCTCTACGAAACCATTATTTAACCTCATTAAACGTCTAGACGAACAATAAAACATTTGTTCGATACCTGCATCACTAACTCTCTCCATTCACGATTCTCGTCTCGCACACTTCAGCAGTTCTCTACCTTTGAAAATGATCATGCCAAAACAACGCTTTCAAATCCGATTTGAAGTACTAAATGAGGTTCGCACCTCAAAATATGCAAATAGAATTCTTCGATTTCCATTACCTAACGAGCAGCAGCCTCCATTCCACCAGAAATGTTAATTAACGATCTTGCCAAATTTTGCATTCGTAAAATTTAACCACTACTAATTACAGCGAACAAATTTCCCTTCTATTTTTTTCTAACAGAGGTGCGATTTTTTTAAAATTCAAAAACCATCGGAATCGCGATACTTATAAAACTCTTTAAAAAAAAGGGGGGGGGGGGGAATATTGAACACAATAAAGCCTTATGAATATATATTTTTATAAATTTTTAATTACGAAATATTTTTTTTTTCACTCTCACATTTAGTGTTCGTATCACAGAATCAAAAATACTTAAGGAATCATTTTTCATTCTTATGGACGACTAAAAATTACATTTTCAAACAGGAATGGTGCAAGAATTATTATTAAAGTATAAGAATGAATATGAACAGAGATCATTTCTACTTCTCTTAAGCATATTCCCCTTCTACTTCGCCTTCTTCCTCGAACTCCGCTTCGTCATCAGCCGTTGCTTCTTGGTATTGCTGGTACTCGGAGACCAAATCGTTCATGTTAGATTCCGCTTCCGTGAATTCCATTTCATCCATGCCTTCACCAGTGTACCAATGCAAGAACGCCTTTCGTCGGAACATAGCTGTGAACTGCTCTGACACTCTCTTAAATAATTCTTGAATGGCGGTCGAGTTTCCGATGAACGTGGACGACATTCTTAGACCTCTCGGAGGAATGTCACATACGGCGGTCTTCACGTTGTTTGGAATCCATTCCACGAAGAATGAGGAATTCTTGTTTTGAATGTTGTACATCTGTTCGTCTACTTCCTTCATCGACATACGACCTCTGAAGATGGCAGCCACTGTCAAGTACCTACCGTGACGTGGATCGCAAGCAGCCATCATGTTCTTCGCGTCAAACATTTGCTGGGTTAATTCGGGAACAGTAAGGGCGCGATATTGCTGAGAACCTCTCGCTGTCAGTGGTGCGAAACCTGGCATGAAGAAGTGCAGACGAGGGAACGGAACCATATTTACAGCCAACTTTCTAAGATCAGCATTCAACTGACCAGGGAATCTTAAGCAGGTCGTTACGCCGGACATTGTCAACGAAACCAGGTGGTTCAAATCGCCGTATGTGGGGTTTTGCAATTTTAAAGTTCGGAAGCAGATGTCGTACAAAGCTTCATTATCGATACAATAAGTTTCGTCTGTATTTTCTACCAACTGATGAATAGATAACGTTGCATTGTACGGTTCGACGACTGTGTCAGAAACTTTTGGCGAAGGAACAACGGAGAATGTGTTCATGATTCGGTCGGGGAATTCCTCTCGGATTTTAGACACGAGCAGTGTGCCCATGCCAGACCCGGTGCCCCCACCGAGGGAATGTGTAAGTTGGAATCCTTGTAAACAGTCACATTTTTCGCCCTCTTTCCTCACAACATCCATGACTGCATCAACGAGTTCGGCTCCTTCAGTGTAGTGACCTTTGGCCCAATTGTTTCCTGCCCCACTATGACCTGTTGGAATAAGATAATTAGAAGTATTCCAAGGGTAAATTTTTTAAACCTTACAAATTTAATAACAAAAACCACCCCCCCACCATCGGGAAACACACTATTACTAGAGTAACGATAGGGCTGTTTAACCTCTTAACTACGCGAGGCTTTTTTAATATAGTTCAGAATAATAATATCCACTCAAATTTGGATCTTTCATTCCATTTCTAAATTATTTACTGAAGTTTCAAATCTTTTAGGATTCTCTCTCAATGTCTAATTTTTAAATCATTTGGTAGAGACAAAAAAACCGCATGGCTTCAAGACCGACTGACTTGTTTTTATAGTCTGGTCTCTTCCTACGCTAGCTACACTTCTCCATGTTGAGCACTACAGCATTATCTTTTATCTTGAATTTGAAGTTACAAAAAACTCTTAACTGATGCCAGATAAATTTGTAAAGCTAAATTTCAAGTAACAAAGTTAAGCGAATCTTCAACGATGAGAAATTTAATTCCGAAATAAAGCTACGATAGGTAATGATTTATTAAAAAGCACAAATTTCCGGCATATTCTAAGGTCCTCATCAGGTGCAAGTTATACACGAAAGAAAATAAACAAGAAATCGATATAAAGCAGCAAAAGAAAATTGTTTTTTTACTACACCCGAATTCATTGTCACAATTTCTGAATGTGTGGACTGGGACTGAAATTTATATTTTCCATTGCTTGTTGAGGAATTTCTCATCAGGAGATATACCAGTAACCAATCCTATTAATTTATAACATGAATCTCCAACGAGTTAGATGAAGTGAAAGCTTGTGAAAAGTAAAAATTTGCCAGTCATAACATTTAACATCCCGAGTTATGCAAAGGAGGGCGAGGACAACCTCCCGCCTTATGGATATACCTAGTTTCAATTCCAAGTACAAACTGCAACCAAGTTCTTGGATCACTGTATCCAATGATGGCATTCCAGCATGGTGCCAGTGCGGATACTACAATCTGGACCACTGAAGTTGTATAGAGAACAATCTATGGTATGGGGGTGGAGGGAGATGTGGGAGACTGCCGACTGAATGACATCAACCCCTCTTATAGGGTTCAAGTAAAATGTTAAGCTAATAAAGCCTTCTTTGCTTAATCAATGACTAATAAAATACCATCTAGTTTCATACAGGCCTAAATTATCAATTTGTTGACTTCAGATTTTAAGATACAATAATAATGTTTCGGGTTAACCTTCGTAACAGCACACTTCACGTGATGGAGGGGACCTACAACTTGGTGGGGTGCAAACCATGGGCCACATCCTAAATAGGTACAAAAGCACTCTGACAAATACATCTATACGTATATTTATTGTTGCAATCCCTTTAAGATTATGTACTGGGACATATAATCCAGTACCCAAAAGTATCATAATTCTTAATTTCCATTTGAAGGATAGAAATGATTTTGCTACATGCCATGTCCCTGAAATGGAAGTAGCAGACTTTCCCAATTTGCCCTTCATTTAATCTAAGTACATTATCTTTTCAACGCATCATATTCCTGCATGGAAAGACTTTGAAACATTTATAAATAGGGTACTCCATTTTACAGAACACTATACAAATTAAAGTGTCATCAGTTGAAAAATATTTTCCATTTTAACAGTGTTACTTCAAAATATATTTAAGTTCTTATATAATTGCACAATCATTAAAATATTTAGCAAAGTTCTGCAAAAACTTAAGACAGCAGTGAAAAGTTAATAATTAACTTAATTCCTGTAATTTCCTTTAGTAGTAAAGGTTTCTCTATTGGTTTATTTATGCACAAAAGTACTCATGAAATGCGCATCTCTTACTTAGAAATCTGATATAATACTTTGCATGGAGAAGTGAAAAGCGTGTAATTAAGATAAACTCTCATATATTGTATACAAACACGCAAACTAGTTCAAATCTATGGTAAAAAATTAAAATTTTGAAGTTCTTACCAAATACAAAACTGTCTGGCTTGAACAACTGTCCATGCGGACCAGCTCTCACACTGTCCATCGTTCCTGGTTCAAGATCAACGAGAATTGCTCTAGGAACATATTTGCCTTGGTTTCCTTCATTGTAATACACACTGATTCTCTCCAACTGAAGGTCCATCAAGTCCTTCTCAATTCCCTTTGTGTACTCTCCATTTGGCTGGATTCCATGTTCATCACTGATAATTTCCCAGAACTAAAAAGGAAATTAAGGAAGAGAAAAAGTTACTATACAAAACAGAGGCTACACCTAAAAAAGCTATTGGACAATTAACAAAATGAAATGGCTACTACTAAAACTGAATTTTAAGCTAGTTTCACAAAATTAATTATTGCATCTTCATAAAATACTTCTATTTATGCCAATTTACAATACATAATTTCTATAGAGAAACTGATTAAAATTAAATTCACTTTCAATGTCGACTTATGGCATCACTCAATATAATCTTATAATTAGTTCCTACTGGATAACAACTACTTCCACAAAGCTCCAAATACAATTAAGCCCTATCTTCAGTTTTTGTAGTCATCAGATTACTATGAACCAGAATGTAAAAGTATGATACTGTAAAAGTATGATACTACAACAAAGTACAGCTACTAGAAACTTAAGCGCATGAACCAGCTGCATTTGAGCCATTTTATATTACAAAATCTTCATTCAGAAAGAATACATTACACAAAATATACAATCGCATCCATATACATTTATGATCAATTTTGTATTTCAGTAGCAAGTAGTGTAGTAGTCTAATCAGAGCAGTCTTATTTGAATATGCCATTGGGAAATGAGCTTTGATTTTTTTTTTTTTTTTTTAAAGAGAAAAATTAAAATTAAACATTTTCAAATAGGGGCATACATATCTATCTGAATGATATATTAATGTGATAACATTTTACTCTTCACCAACCAGCAAAAAATTCCAAATTTATCCCAATTATTAAGTTGGCATTCACTTAGGCCTGTTTTAACTATGAACAGTTTTCCTTTAAACCAAAAACTAAGATTTAAGGACTACCATTATTCAAAAACAAAATTTTAGTAATTAGTCCCTCGCGATGCACACATTTTGGGCTCCTTTCTTGACAACTAAACAAAACCTATATAAATATGAAGCACTCTTAGAAAAGTTGCGTTTTAGCAAATAGCAGAACAAAGTTGATCCACACAATGTCAAGGTTTAAATTAAATTACAGTTTCGTTGAAAACCCAAAATCCATGTACTCGCGCGAGGTCAATCATCATGAAATTAGATTTTGTTCATGTAGTGCCATTTTAGTATACAGTACATTATTTCTGGTGTGTGTGTGTGTGGGGTGGGGGGGGGGGGGGGGGGTCAGAAATGTACTAGCAGAAGAGGTATGCATTGCATATTTTTTATAAAATGAAAACCAAACCAAAGATTAACTATTTCATACAATTTACTTGGTAAAAATGTCTAGCATGATAATGACAATAACTATGTAAAACCAAGTTCCCCTCAACCTTCAGTCAGACTATCTACATCTACCCATCTAGCTATCTATTTCATTTACAAATTTAATATTTCTTTGCAATCATCAATTTCAAGAACTTTATAATTTTAATAAAATAGCCTACATTACAAATATATTTCACTATTATAAATTCATTATGAAATGTACCCTATTAAATTACTGATTATTAATGCATTAGGGGTAGGATGGGATGAAGGAATCTAAATATTTAGTAGTATCAGATTACGGTAGTTATGAATGCGAGGCATCCAATTAATCCAAATTGGAATAAAAATTTAATAAGCTAAAACACTTATCAAAATGCAGTGTGGTGCTCATGTCCCCAAGAAATGTACAATGAAAGTTTCATAAGCAAATACAAACTACTTTTATAAAATTACTGTATTATCAAAATAAAATTACAAAGTAGCTCATTTTACCATTAATGCAAATATTTGTATGCCCAAACACCAACTTAATATGATAATGAAACCAATTTACTCTGGTAACTAGAGTATTTCAGCAGTTAGGCCATATTAAATCATTAAGCCACTAAGCCAATATCATAAATGTAATAAAACTCACTAGGGCTTCTCCAGGTCACCCCTGCCCAAAATAAGAATATCTTAACCACCCCTCTCAAATATGTATATACTGTAATGTTTCTCATTATAAATGCACCAACAACCCAAGCTACTTGAAAAGTTTTTCCTACAATGTTCAAAATCATATTTCATGAAATTGTCAGTGATCCTTAACATCAATTACCATTAGGCCCACTGATATTACCTATGCTAACCTGCAGAAATATCCACTCACCTTCCAGCAAAGTTCAGTGATATGCTAAAAGGTCAATTAATGATATTAAACCTTCAAAATCCATGAACACTCAATCCCTAGTCCTGACCAAAAGGCTACAAATTCCACAAACTGACAGTTAAGATCTATGATCTCTCTCAGCACTCTTATTACATTACACACATTACATCCAGACACGAAGCCCCTGGTCCTGGTTTGAGGTTATTCAAGTCAAATTATCCACAGCAATTACATTTTACAATAGCATTTTACAAAATATAAATTTCAAGATGGCTAATCTTTAATGAATTTACAAACTACTGCAGTACACGTATTAGTTACTCAGACCTATTTTAGACCACTAATGCTAAATTTAAGATTACACTAAAATACTAAGATACATAAAGGAAAGTTAGTCTTTGTGGTTTCAAATGAAAGTTATAATATAGGCCTATCTATGAAGGCATATCAGAAAATTAATTGGTAATAAATCAATAATGGAGAACTGAAGTGTTTCTGCTCTGATGTACAAAACCTTAACTATAAGGTTTTTGTCACATTACAAAAATTTTCATAGTTTGCATTAAATTGTATTGAAGGACATCACTTAGATGGCTAATGTAATGTACCATACCTCACAATAAAGCAGTTAAGGGAGATCATTTTAAGAGTCAATTAAAATATGAGAATGAAACAGTCAGTTTATTTATTTTTCACTCAATTGCACTTAATATTTTGTAATTCTTATTAGCTAACTATAAAAACAATTAGAAAAGTCATCTTTTAGCTACTTTTAAATACAGATATAGATATTTCTACCTCTTGCCTGAACTTTTTCCCAAAAATTTACTATAATTTAGAAACTTAGATCAGCAAGTTAGGCCAAAGAATTTATCAATAAAATATGAAGTATAGTCCAGGTTTAGGGTTATATAAAGTAGTGTATACCTTTTAGAACCATCAGGAAGGAATAAAAAAAAAAAAAATCATGAACTATCAGCAAGAAATTATTAACAGCCTGCTGTTAATAATTTCTTTATGGAGTTCAAAAAACAGAAATAGGCCTATTCTAGAAATGCAATAATTACTGGTATATAAAGCATAAACTAGGCCTACACAAACTAATCCAACTAGGGAAGACCAAAGTGAATTCAGCTATAAATAAGCTAAGGCAAGTAGAGAAAATTTTAGTTTTTAGAAATATAAACTGACAATAAAAATTGACAAGCTAGGCCCAATACAAAACAGATTTTTTCTTAAAATGACCAAAGTAATCAGGATATAGCTACTGGTAGAATTTGGTTCTTATCTTGATTGTTTCCACTGGAGAAAAGTAGGCCCTAACTCTTTTAATGAAATTACTGTATTTTTCCTAAAAGTAAAGTACTTATGGGTCATGTGGGGACTATTTGACATCTCTGGGGTTGTGTTAGAGCTAACTTCCTACTGTAAACTTGACCTTTGGCTGGTAAGATGCAGGGTTTTTAGGGACATTTTTTTAGGAAAAAAATAGCATCCCATGAGCTGGGAAATATGGTACTAATACACAACCTATGGCAGCCTAAAATATTATATAGGTCTTAACATTCATTCAAGATTTACAAAATATGAAAAGCAATTTAATCAAGATTTGCTATTTTGTTATTGCAATCAATCCAGTAGAACAAGGGAACATGGAGAAAAAAATTAAGAAAGTATTTTTATATTCACAATTATGGTGAACTTTTAAAATGACTCACCTAGCTTACCATATGACTAGGGCGGTCAAAAGTCAATAAAGTCAAATTGTTTTCTATGGGGCACTTTTCGCTGAAACGACTGAAAATGCAATAAAAACACCTGTAGGGGTATATTACCAAAGTTAATAGGTCAACCAAAAGTCAACTTTTACCTGTTAGGTCAAAAAATAGCAATGAGGTAAATAAAGTCAATTTTTTGGAATAAATAATTAAAATAACTAAAAATTGGCATCTTTTTGGTTAACTGGCAACTTCGCTGCTCGTATTTGTCTTATTCAGTTATGTCCATTCTGGTTTTGGATGTGGTTGTGTTGTATGTATTGTGGTTACTGGTTACCATTTTTGATTTGTGATTTTTTCTGATTTGTGATTTCACTCTAACCTCAGTAGACCTGAAATCTCACCAACAGTTTATAGTCAGCTTTTGCAATGTCAACCAACAACTGCCGCTGTAGAGAGATCTTTCTCCATGCTTAATAAATTATTAAGTAAGGATCGCAATTTTTTGCCAGAAAATGTCGGCAAATACTTCATAATTTACCACAATCAGTCAACTGATGTAGAAGAGCAAGAATAAGTAATTAAAGTATCGTTTTTATTATTGAAAGTAAAGGCAACTTTATAAGTCAATTTTTTCAATTCGTAAGGTCAACTTTCTTAATTTTTTCGGTCAACTTTTGACTGCCCTACATATGACAAATTGCATCTCTTTAGAAATGGTTGAGATGCGAGTTGGTCACTTTTGAGAGTGAATCTGTAATTACTTAATTTGGTAATTGTATACAATATCCCCCTCACCTCAGTTTCTAATAAAAATTATTGCAATGCGTAGAAAATAATAAATAAAACCTTTCCTTTAAGTAAAAAAAAAATTTCGGTTGATCATATTTTTGGAGATATTAACTTTGTATAATTATTTACCATGCATCAGTAAGGCTACACCCCCATTCAGTGTTAAAAAAATTCACTTGTTCTTAAATATACAAATAATTTACCAAACTGCTTAGACTTTAAGAATCACGGTGTTGTAAAGAATGAAAAGTTGTGCCCAAAGTGTAAGACTCCGTGTGTTTTTAACTTAGAAAGGCCTACCTTCCAGGATGCCATCGAATGGGTCGACACTAGCGGGTAGCTTGCTCCTCCACATGAACTCGGCCAGGTAGGTCTTAAGATGGTGTCAGGCCATTCCTCAGTGACGCTTGTTCCTCCACTTTGCTGATCCCCACAAGCGTTCGATATTTTGAGTGTGGACTCCGGTATCTGCATCAACGAAATTGTATCGATGATTAACCTTGAAATGTTGGAAGCCAGCCTCCTGGAGGTCAGTGGTCTTATATCCTCGCCAGCTGTCGGAGTAGATAATGGAACCTTTGGCAATGTTTTCCACAATGGCAGCCAAGAGAGTTGCAGCAGAGCGGTTGGGAACTTGAACGATGAAGCAGTCGTTTGTTTCACGGCAAATTCCTCTGAACATCCATTGTTGTGGTAAAATGCATCCGGCATTGTTTTTACGCCTCGTGAACAGGCTCTCATCGATCTCAACCACTATTCCTTCGCCGCCGATCTTGGTTTGCTCTAGGTTGGCTAACCTAACCTAACTAAAAAATAAATGACCCACAAGTAAAAAGTGGAAACAGATAACCAATAGGTATATTAAAAAGCACCGACAGATAACCCACAAGTACCGTAAGTTTTACTGTTGTTATCGAATCTTTATGAAATATACCTCAGTCAATGTAAAACCTTTATTTATAGCATGTAATTACTTTAATTCGTTTGCAGTTAGGTTAGGTTGGTTTCCGAAAATAAAGTAATTACATGCTATAAAGGTTTTACATTGATTGTGAAGTCAATTTCATAAAATTGAGGTGAGGGGGGTGTTGTATACAATTACCCTTAATTTTTATACATTTTAGGTTTTAATTCATTAGTAGTTAGATACTCATGAAAACTAATAGGCCTAGCCTAACTTTATATTTTGATTGTTAGTGGATAAATTATAATGAACTGAACCCAATGAATATATCTAAGAGGAAGGTAATTAGTAGACTAACAGACGCCTAAGGACAATAGTAGTTTTGGCCTGAGTAATAGAGTTTCATGATATACAATATGGATAATGCTTTCATTTGTTTATAGGTAGGCCCTAAGCCTAATTTTGCACTGATCTTTGGTTTAGTTCTGAACTTTTCAGTCTTAGCTACAAAGACATCAACCTTGAAGAAGTATAAAAATCCGAGATTTCTCAATGTGCCTGATTTTGATAATTGGAAACATATCCCAAATAACGGAGTTTTGAGATATTCTCCCCCAATTTTATCTTTATTATTATTAATAATAACAACGAGACCATACTGTGAGAGTTGACTGTCTGTAGCTACCATGAAGTGGATAACTTACAATGGAAACCAAATAGCCTAGCCTATTGTATTTTTTTTTATTTGGACAATCACAATTGACCTAAGACTTCACCAGAACTAAAACTATGTAGTCTAGAATTTTAGCTTGAAAAATTACACCAGATTTTCCTAGTTGTTTCACTAACAAACATATGCTAGCGTAATCAAAAGCCTTACCTAGGCCCTACAATTAAACTCGTCCCGCGATACCGGCCTCCTACGGTTATGGGGTAAAGTTTGGCTTAAATTTTAGATAGGAGTGACGGTGACGGACAGGACTTAAGGGATTTGAAATTTTAAGCATTTTCATTCAAATTACGCTTACCTTTGTTCCTATTTGATTACCACACTGACCAGTCTGCAAATGAACAATTTCCCTCATTTTCTCTCTTTTTAATTAATTAACAATACTCTTATACAACTTTAACGAATACAGAAAACTCAATACAATGTCGTATGACCGTGTCGTTTCGAATTATGCTTTCAGAGCAGAGTTGCCAGATACTTTTGAACAAAATTAGCGAGGAACGTATCGAAAAGTCGCAAAAAGTAGCCCAACCCCAATTTCATTATTTTATTATACTATAAAATTTACTTACGGTTTTTATTAAAATTGTAGTGAATTCAATAGCTCGTTCGTCTTCGTTTTCCTCATCAGGGCTTGTAAAGGTCTTTTCTGACTTTTCGTAATGCCAGAATTATATTTAAGCATAGGTGGCGAAGGTTCAAAATTAACACAACAAATGCTTTTTCTTTCAAGCATCATTTTTATACGAAGTACAGAAGCTAAAAGTTCTAAACCCATCCGATTCCTAAGTTGTTTTTTGTTGATGAACTCTTGAAAATACTCGTTCCACAGTTGCATTGCTTATTGGCAAGCTGTATAGCTTTAATGCGAATACAGAAATGTCTTTTAAAACAGGCTTCCTTATTTTTCCTGTAATCCAAATACGAATTCAAAGGAAGATTTTACTACATAGGTCCAAAACGAAAGAAAATTAAGTCGGAGATCAGTTATTTGAACTCTATGTCCTAATGCATAAGGTTTAATATTAAATTCAGGTGAAATAGAATGTTTTCTACATTATATTAGTGGTCTATATTCATAATTTCGGGGTTTTGCATTGTCGCTTCAAAAAATTAACATTAAGAAAGAAAGGGTTCATCGTATAACAAATATCTGTACATTTACATAAAATTTCTGAAAATAGCCCAATGTCGCGAAGTTGTGGGGGGAAGTAGCACAAAATTCGCAAAATCGCAAAATCATAAATGTTGATAGCACAGGTCCTCAGAAGTAGCCCCATTTGCGAAAGGTCGCCCAATCTGGCAACCCTGTTTCAGAGACGAGCCGTTGGAGTGAGCTGACTGCTGACCTACAACAGCTACATCGAACACAGATCTCACATACGTATTTTATATAAAGACTGTATCGTTGTTAGGTAAAACTAAATTCATGCGTTTAGTAATGTCACGATTGTATCATGTATTTTTTATATTATGGCCTTACAAATAAATACGACAGTTCATTTTATGCTACACAAAAAATATTAGTATTATTATTGTTTCACATTTACTCGGCAACTCTTGCCCTCTTATGATACGTTATGTATTACGTAGAAAGGCAGCGTGGTTATGAATTACTGTCGTCATAGTAACCCAGTCCTTAACAACTGTATTATATATGTTTTTGTATATCTACACCACCACTTACTATTGGCTTGCATGCCGGCTTGCGCATGCGCTCTCGGATGAATCCCTCGACCACACCTTGATTGTCAACTTTATATAATTTTATGATACTATTCACATGTCAGATAATCTGTACTATAAATTTATTTATTTATTTTTTATTTATTTACAAATGTATACAGTTTTCATAGATGAGTATATTTCATTATTAAATATAGATGCTGTATACAGTTGTAAACTGCCTTTAGCAAGCGCGCATGCTTCACAGGCCGAAATCTACAAATTAGATGTAATAATAATAACAATAATAATAATAATATAATAGATATGATTATAGATATAGATATAGATTGTAGTGTGTGTGTATTTTTAATAATAATAATTTCAGGATTAAAAACCATATATTATATATGATGAATAAAACCACGAAGGAAAGGAAACATAGAATGGTGCTCAAGCGCTTGAGCACCATTCTGTGTTTCCTTTCCTTCGTGGTTTTATCATCATAAATATTTTTCAGTGTTACTTTCGTGAAATATTTTCATATATATATATATATGAATAGAAACGACATAAGTATTAAGGAACGTTTCTGCACACGAGGAGGAGAGATAACGAAATAATGAAAAATGAGGCGAACGCCTGGAAAACGAACCCAGGGCCTTCCAATTGCCGGTCGGACGCTCTACCATTATGCTACGGACCTCACTCAATCACAAATCGAAATTCTCCCAAATAGGGCAGAAACCAATGCCCTCAGAGAGCACCCTCGCAAATCGTGAATATGCGCAAATAACTGCAATGACCGCGCAGTATATAAATGAATAGAAACGACATAAGTATTAAGGAACGTTTCTGCACACGAGGAGGAGAGATAACGAAATAATGAAAAAATGAGGCGAACCGCCGGGAAACATATATATAATAATATAATATATATATATATATATATATACATTTTAACTGCAAACAACACACAGTATAATTAATGTAAAGAACGACGCCTGTAAGAAGAACGTTCCGCACAAGATGAGGAGGTTATCTCATTTTTCATTTGTTCGTTCTTTCTCCTCATCTTGTGTGGAACTTTCTTCTATACAAGCGTCGTTCTTTACATATATATATATATATATATATATATATATATATATAGGCCCATAGCCAGGGGGGTCAGGGGGTCCTTTGACAGGAAAGGTCCACTTTTGTAACCATAGTTATAACTTATGAAGTTATGATGTAATATTATAATATATAACATTATTTAGTAAATAAACTTGCATTTGGGGAGGGGGGGGGGACTTCACAAACTACTCTAAACTTAACTACTCTAAACCCCCTCCGTAGTGACTAGGTCGTTGCACCAAAAGGTCCGCCTTTCTACAATTTCGACCCCCTCCCCTTGGGAAGTCCTGGCTACGCGACTGTATATATAATTTAAATCCTTTAAGATAAAAAAAACTACATAAACAAAAAAAAATGAGAAATACGAAATGCTCGTACAGTATATTCAAAATTCAGCTAAAAAAAATCTATTTACAGAGAAAATGTTTAAAATTATATAATTTTCACTTCATATGCAATACATAAAAAGTTCATTTAAAATTCTAAGATAATCTATTCATGTTTGGAATACTAAAAAACTTACATTAAAATAGGCATACGAAACAGTTTTTACATTTATAATGGAAGAATGCGGGCAAGAACTAGATGCTCAGCGAGGCGGGACACCTAAACCGGCAGAATTTATTTTTTTTGCGCGGGAAATTGGTTAAAAACGCTGAAACATCTCAAGATCTTCGTTTCATCCTTAATTTTTAAAGAGCTTTAACTTTAAATTTTAAGTATAAATTTAATTGTGCGTAATAGTAATAATATACGTCACCATTGAAAAGAGAAGTTGTTTACGCATCTTTAGTGCGAGTGCACCCTTTAATGATGGTTTTAGGTTATTAACTTCCTCCGCCCAACAGTAATTAACGCCATAAATCGGGAGCAATAAGTCCCTTTAAAAGGAAAACTAGGTCAGACAAATAAAATATGCTCGTACAGCAGGTTCGTCATTGTTTCCCTTCCCATTCCTCAGACTGGATTAAATCCCTTATGAAAAAGATAGTACAGTATAATGTTTCCAGGGAGACGTCAGGTAGGAGCCTCCACTCTATTAACTCAGATAAACCGCTAAGTTGTATTGTTCAGCAAGTGTCTTTTAGTTTCCACAACTGTATTTAATTAATGAGGATAATACCTGAATACCGCAAGAGAGGAACTCGTTTTACGACTAATCTACACTATTGGATGAGGAGATTGTAGACACCAATCGACCAGGGAAGTACTCCCGGGAAAACGTTAAACAGAAGACAGGGAGTGCTGGAACTCCCGTTTCTCCTGTCACTGCCCTCCTTAGCTGATATTTTTCCGTGTCTCATCTACCCTGTGAGCAGTAGGGCGGAGTGAAAAACTCATTTTTCGAATTTTCAAATTGGCTAGTGTGGAAAATGTGTGGAGTAGTGAGGAAATAAGCTGGTATAAATTTAAAATCATAACATTAATATCTTCAGGTGCCACAATGACCTTCAATATTGAAAAAATTGAAAAAAGCAGATTTTAACCAATAATTACAGAAGAGTCCACGATGCACAATAGACAAGAATTTATTCACACTTGTATAAAAATAGCTCAGTCAACCTTTAAAAAAAGTTTATATTCTCTAAAAACAGTTTTCTATAGTCAGCTCACTCAGCTGTCACGTGAGTACCTCGGTTCAGTGTAGCTGTCGCTCTCGTAGCAGGTGGGTGTTCTGTTGTTGGCGTTACTCAGATAGTCTAAACTATATTTCTTATATATTTTGCATTTCTGTATTGTGTTGCCCTAAGTTTGCCATGTACTATTAACTGAAATTAACGTATAATTGATATTAGCTCTTTCTTTTTCAGATTTGTATACTTTCAAAATGTCTCGAGTTTGTGCAAAATCAACCAGGGCCTCAACTGAGTGCCCCATGTTTGGTATGGGGGAAGATTTGTGGCACAGGAATCTTCCTACATACGAAGGAGTTTTTAAATATTACTTGTTTGCAAGAAACGATTTGAAACAGAATACTAATAAAGATCCTTCAATATCTCAAATATTAGAACAAGTTGCGATAAATTGAAAACAATTTGGGAAAGTGCTTCCGTCCCAATTCTGTCAGACAGGCGAATTGAAACAATGTTCAGAAGCTACCACGAAAAGTATCGTGTCATTATGAAGCCATACCAAAGCAGAAAAAATTCTGAAGCTTACAAAGCAAAGATTGATATGTTCAAAAAAGAAGCACACACGAAACTTTTTGACATTGCAGCGTGCAAGTGCAAAGTACTAACACAATGTTCTTGTCCCAAAGAAAAAACGGTTCCAAAGGAAGAAGTGACGTTCCTCTTAGATCAAAGGAGTGAAAGAAAACTGTTTATTGATAGAGTAGATATTACACTCTCAAAGAAAAAAGCATCTACGTTGCTAAGAAAGCAAAAAGAAGCTGTGAGGCTCACCAAAGAATCTTCACAGGAGAAATTGCAGGATACAAATGTTGAATTATCATCATCGACATCAAATAGTGAAAGTGAATCTGGCGAAATATCAGACGATACATTTCCAGAGCCAGTTAGCTCGAAGAGAAAGCTCGAACAACCTGAAGAACAATTATTCAAGAAAAGGAAAACTACAAATCTACCTTCAGTGGCTACTGCTTGTGACAGGACTGCAGTTTCAGATCGAGCTGCAGCATTCATTGTTAGTGCAGTATTGCAAGATATTGGAGAAGTTTCTATTGACAATACATCTGAAGTAGTGGATAGGAGTAAAATCAGAAGAGAAAGACAAAGAAGAGATCAGAAATTATGAAAGATCAAAATCAGGTCCCAATCAGAGGAATCTATTTTGATGGTCGAAAAGATTCTACACTCTTCCAAGAAAAAAAAGAGTCCAAAGTATATCAGAAGAAGGTAACAGAAGAACATATCACTTTAGTGAGAGAACCTGGTTCAGATTATTTGGGCCATTATTCTGTGAATTCTGGATCAGCTGAAGAAATATGTAAAGGAATGTTTGAGTATATTGGAAATAATGACATGAACCTGGAAAACCTTGTTGCTATTGGATGCGATGGTGCAGCAGTCAACACTGGAGAAAAGGGAGGCGTTATAAGGCTTATAGAATTGAAGCTGAAGAAGCCAGTTCAACATTTAGTGTGCCAGCTCCATGCCAATGAATTGCCATTACGCCATTTAGTTGCAAAGCTGGATGGAAAAACATCTGGCCCCCGCGGATTCACCGATCCTATTGGCAGGGAATTAGAGAACTGTGAGAGTCTTCCTATTGTCGAGTTTGAAAGGATTGATGCTGAGGAACCAACTGTAGACTGTGAAGATCTTAGCACCGACCAAAAATATCTAATTGATATTCATCAGGCCATAACAAAGGGATATTGCTCTCCAGATCTTGCTCATCGTAGTCCAGGCAAAATGGCACATTCACGATGGCTGACTACAGCAAATCGTTTGCTTCGTATATACGTTTCAACTGTAAGTCCATCTGAGAACCTCATGAACATTGCTTCTTTTATAATGAAGGTCTACATCCCAATGTGGTTTTCTATTAAGCAAAGTACGTCTTTTGTCAATGGCTCAAAACATGTTTTCAAAACTATTGAACTAACAAGAACACTGAATGACGAAGTAAAGGATATTGTAAACCCTGTCATACAAAGAAATGCATTTTTTGCAAATCCAGAAAATATTCTAGCATCAATGATTCATGATGACCGCAGCGCCATAAGAGAATTAGCGTGGAGGCGAATAAAGAAAGCAAGGCAAACAAACAAGGAAAAAGTTGTGAGGCGTTTCACAGTACCTGTTATTCAATTTGAAGCTACTGATTATACTGATTTAATTAATTGGCAAAAATGCATTGTCACTGAACCACCTGTGACAAGACACCTGACAGAAAATGAGATTGAAGAATTCATAGAAAACAAGAGTACCCCTCCATTCGAGAAATTCCCTTGTCATACACAAGTAGTAGAAAGAATGGTAAAATTAGTGACTGAAGCATCATCAAAAGTATTTGGATTGAACGCGCGAGATGGCTTCATAAGATCAACACTTCAGTCACGTAAAAAAATGCCATCATTCGAAAGTAAAGCTGAATATAAAGTTTAAATAAAACGTTAATAGAAAAAAACATGCGCAAGGATGGGTGGTTGGGAGGGCATGGGTGGAGCTCGACACGCAGCCACCTCCTCGTGGTGAGTTCTGGATTATTTAGATCATTAATCAAAAGAACATTGATCTAAATAAACTAAGAGCTGCGTAATTCAGTAACTATTTTGGTAATTGGAACACTTAATATATAATAATAACAAGTAAGTTTCAGTTATTGTACTAATGCAGAATATAAGAAAATCATTATATTTCACTTTTTTCGACGGCTTTGTGGCACCTGAAGATATAATTTCGCAGGACTAATATTTATGCACAGTCATTATCTATAGCACCCACATATTTTCCGCACTAGCCATATTTGAATTTCGAAAAAAGTTTAAAAACCTCATTTTCGATCCGCCCTAGTGAGCAGTCCAGCAAGTTCTCAAAACGCACTTCTCTCCCTTTAAAAAAAAATGGCAACAGCTTCAAGAGCCTCAGAGTCCCCTGGGGAGAGGACCATAAATGCCCTCCTTCTGGCTCCCCCGCTACCGATACCGGGGACGCAGACCCTGGCAGTGGGGCTGGATCTGCTACTGCCCATTCGAGATGTTCTGGGCCTCTGCCTGATTCACTTTTCATAAACTTCTGCAA
Source organism: Bathynomus jamesi (assembly GCA_023014485.1). NCBI lineage: Eukaryota > Metazoa > Arthropoda > Malacostraca > Isopoda > Cirolanidae > Bathynomus > Bathynomus jamesi. The sequence goes on along the minus strand of JAJOZX010000658.1, from coordinate 860,480 downwards.
CATTCGTGGCCTTTCCTTAAATTTCCAATCTGTTGAACTCCACCCCTCCTCCTCTAAACCTCACTGAAACTCAGGTGTCTGGGACAACTGATAGCAACCCCTTTTCTGTGCCCTCTTACTTTCTCTATACTCAATTTCACTCCAAATGTGGATGTTGCGTATGTGTACGCAATGACCTAACTTGTTCTCGTATTCCCGAACTCGAATCTTTCTAATTCTATACCCTCTGGCTACGGCTTATACGCCAATCTCAAACTAAATATATCTGTGCTGTCTACCTTTCTCCTAATTCTACTGACTATCCAAAATTCTTTGACAACCTCACTTCCAAAGTGGAATACATTCTATCTCGTTCTCCCTTTGCTGAAATCTCCATTTTAAGAGATTTCAACGTTCACCACCACCTAAATGGCTTTCCTCCCATTTCACTAACATTCCTGGTGAACTAACCTACAACTTTTTTATCCTAAATGACCTAGAGCAGATTGTACAGCACCCTACTCTTATCCCCGATCGTCTTGGAGATAGGCCCAACATTCTGGATTTTCTTACCTCTTATCCTTCTTTGTCAAAACGTTTTTCTCTGTTGGGCTCCTCCGACCACAATCTTATATCTGTTTCCTGTCCTATAGCTACAATTCAGCCTTTGGATCCTCCCAAGAGGAGGCGCTTTTGGCACTTTGGCGCCGCTGATTGGGAGGCCCTTAGGCAGTACTTTTCTGATTTTTCATGGAATGATTACTGCTTCCGTGGCCGGGGCCCTTCCGAGTGTGCTGAGCGCATCATGGAAGTGATTCTCTCGGGCATGGAGGCGTACATTTCATATTCTATTCCTACTAATGCATAAACCAAAAAAACCTTGGTTTAACTTCACTTGTTCTAAATCTTTAATCTCGAACCTGCCCTCCTTTGGTTTCTATCCTTCTATCTGTACCTTCATGTCTGATTTCCTTTCTGGTCGAAATGGGCCAGAATAACTCTCATCTACAAGTACAATCTGCAGTTGTAGATGGCCACTGTTCTTCTCCTAAAGCTACTGACAGTGGTATTTCTTAGGGTTCTGTCCTGTCACCCACTCTTTTCCTTTTATTTAATAATGATCTATTAAGTCGCACTTCCTGTCCTATCCACTCCTATGCCGATGATTACACTTTTCACTTCTCAACCCGCTTCACAAAGCGTCCCTTGTGGGCCGCGCAGTTAATTTTCCGCATTTATATTATTTTTATATTAGTTACCGACAAACCAATTTTTCGCGTACCAAATTGTATATATTTTATCATTGTGTAATTTTAAGAATCATATATAATCTTTATAAATAAGTATTGTACATAAATTTTTATATATATATTTAATTAATTCAGCTGTATATAGAATAACAAAATCTTCTGTAAAATAACCTCAGCCATCCAAGAACTCAATAAACTCTGAAAACGACCGGCTTTTCCTTCAAGACGCCAACCCCCCAAACGACAGGGAGAGAAGAGGACACGAGAGGCCCCTAAAAGATACCCAACAAAGCGATAGCTTGCCTCTCGTATCCTTCATTCTTCCCGGCAACTACAAGTAGCACCAAGAAGGAACCAGCTACAATTGGTGACCCCGGAGTGACCCGAAGCAGCCAGCGGAAGCAGCATCCTTCAGTCGCCGGGCGGAACAAACCGAAGCCACGCCTCTTCGCCGCCCACCCGTAGTAGCCGGTCGGAACCAAAGCAGCAGCAGACCCGAATTACATTCCCGCAAGATGGAATCTGTTGAATCAGGAGTGCACCATGTCACCATCAAGCCACCCACGTTCTCTGAAGCGTCGGCCGCAGGATGGTTCTCCATCATGGAGGCACAATTCCACATTTCCAGAATAACATCCGAAGAGACCAAATTTTTCCATGTTCTAGCCTCGTTACCCCCGAAGTCGTCTCACGAATTTCAGCAGCAACTCTCTCCAACAAATCGTACACCGATTTAAAAGAAGAAATCGTGAGTCATTACGAAAAGACGAAGCCAGAACTCTTCGAACGACTCATCTCCAACACTCCTCTCACTGGAAAGCCCTCCCAATTCCTTCAAGATATCCACCAAACGGCACTGAAGGTGGGCGTCAGCGATGATTTGGTGAAGCATAAATTCATCCAGGCGCTCCCATCCTCAATAGCGCCCGTCGTAGCAGCACAAAAGGAGCTGACGCTAACTCAACTCGGCAAACTAGCCGATGAGTTAATACCGTTCGCTCAACAAAGCTGCTACGCGGCGCCAACGTCAACTCGAGCCAATACAAGCCCAAGAACGAATATCCCCATCGGCCTAAAACCCTTCAGCGAGAATCAGCGGCCGGTGGTGTGCCGCGCGCACCTTTATTATGGCCCCCAAGCAAGGACCTGCAGGCCATGGTGCAAGTGGCCAAATAAAGATGACGCCAAGCTGCTCCCCTCGTCACGCCCAAATTCAAGATCTTCCTCACCATCAAGAGAAACGTCGGAAAACTAGATAAGCAGGCTGTGATTAACGCGACGTCCGGCCTGCCGCTGATCTCAGTCGCAGCTCGCATCGCCAGTCTGAAGGTCAATTTTATCATTGACACAGGAGCGAGCATCTCAATTTTACCACCAACTTGTGTCAATGATTGTCAACTCCACCCAACCGCAGTAAAGATTTCCACCGCAAACGGTCAGCCGCTCGAAATATTCGGAGAAGTAACACTGGACATATCAATTCCTAAATTACGAAGAATATTCAGGTGGCCATTCGTCGTCGCCCAAGTCTCCAGTCCACTTCTCGGCGCCGATTTTCTATCCCATTATGACATCCTTGTGGACTGCAAGCATGGCATTTTGAAGGATAGAGCAACAACTCTTCAAGTCACTACTAAACCTGTGCAATCCAAAGACCTTCACCTCATCAATATTAACCCTACCGACAAATTACCTCAAGAAATCAGGAACCTGCTTGACAAGTACTCCTCACTACTGAAACCAGCTCAACCGCAGAAAGTTTCCACCAACACTGTCAAGCATACCATCGACACTGGCAGCGCACCACCAGTGTTTGCAAGCCCTCGACGTCTTCCACCCGATAAATTATCCTCAGCTAATGCTACTTTCAACAACTTACTTCAAGATGGAATTATAGAACCCTCAAAATCACCATGGGCCTCACGTTACACCTCGTTCCGAAGAAGATACCAGGCGAATGGCGGGCGTGTGGTGATTATAGAAGCCTAAACGCTGTCACGAAACCGGACAGATATCCACTTCCTCATATAAGAAGTCTGTCAACATCTCTGCACGGAAAATCATGCTTTAGCAAAATCGATCTAGTCAGAGCATATCACCAAATTCCAGTCCACCCAGAAGATATCGAGAAAACGGCTATAACAACTCCATTTGGTTTATTTCAGTATTTATACATGCCATTTGGTTTAAGAAACGCCCCTGCAACATTTCAACGCTTCATGGATACAATTGCGAAAAATGCTCTGTATGAATTGGTCCACAATTAACCCACCCCTTATATCTCCAGTCTAACTATAGAGTAGATCAAGTCTAGCCTAGAGGGGTCAGCCTAGAGATTCCGGAAATGGTCCAGAGCGGGCAGATAAATTGAGGTCCACAGTAGGATTCCTCACCAAATTAGGTTAGGGCAATCTACCTTCACCTTTGTTAAGCTATGAGTTGATGCTGGGTCTTAGGCCACAATGTAGGCCTAACTTGTCTGACCCAGCTTAATTTAATGTGATTAATTTGCTGGGTTAAAAACACAATTAGTCACTTACTGTTAGTTATTAGAGAGTCTCTTTTCTCCTTCCTGTTTAATTGTCGAGAGCGTACTTGCTGGTGGGGATCTTTTTCGTTGTCTGTTCTCGTCCTTCTCCAGTTCCGTCCTTTCGCCCTGTTCCTCGTTTTCGTTCTCCTTTTCGCGGGGCTTTTTCCACCAGCGTTGTCTTGGTTTTTTCCTCGGTTGGTTGAGCGGTAATGTATCTCTATTACCGAGCACGCTCTTCTCACACAGTATATAAATACTAGTGTGGAGAATAACTCTGGTGAGCAACCAATTGGTTTCATCCACCCAGTTATTGACATAAAAGGAATTTAATAATTGTTAGATTAACTACCTACCTACTCAGTGAACCATTTTCGTTACCTCCCAACTACCCACTCATCAGTTTTCCATATACTGGGGGCCCCGGGAGATAAAAATTTTGGTGTCATTGTCACCAATTTTTATGTCTGAGTGTAGACTAGCTAACTATTTGACTGTAAATGCCTGTTAATCTGATTAACAGTGCCTATCCTCACCTTCTCATGGAGAAGGTGTAGCATTTAATTAGAAGAGAAAATATACATCCATAGGATGAAACTGTCTATGGTCTTTACCATAAGAAAAGAAAAAATGAAAGTTAGAAGATAAAATTACAATTCCCCAGCATCTATTTTTTGTTGTAAAAATAGTCGCGCCTTTAATGCTGTTTGTCGCTGAGGTCTTGTGTCTGTCAATGTTGTAGTAGGATGCGTTACCACTCCTACTGTCAAAGGAATAGTTACTGGAAGTTCAGTGTCTCCAGTTGTTACTGTCAGTGGAGAAGGTTCTCCAAAGTCCATTGTTTTGGGTCCAGACTCTAAAGGGTACAAAAGAGAAATGTCTCTTGTTGTGTCACCCGTTGAAGTCCTTAATTTGACCACTCTTGTTACCCCGTCTGCCCCTGGTCTGAGTTCTGAAACTCTAGCCAGAGGCCAGTATTGTCTTGGAGTACTGTCATGTATGAGAACAAGGTCCCCTACCTTAATTGTGTCAGACCAATCCTTCTTAGTCATTTGTTTATGTCTCTCCCTTAGACCCATCAAGTACTCAGTTTTCCACTGTTTAATGAAATGAGCTTTAACTCTAGTTAAATGTTGTAACTTAGTCTGGAGCTCATCATGTCGTTGAGTCCAGTTTGGGTCTTCTGAAGAGTCTATATTGTAGTCCGGCAGGAGACTAACTTGTTCTCCCCGAATCAAATGATTTGGAGTTAATGGTTCCGGGTCATTAATGTTGTCACTCACATAAGTGAGTGGTCTATTGTTAATGATGTTCTCAATCTCAGCCAGGAGAGTGAGCAACCCAAATAAGTGTATCTGTTTTTTGCCAATTGCTTTCTTCAAGCAATTCTTTACTGTTTGTATATTCCTCTCCCAGATAGAACCATACCAAGGAGAGGCAACCGGAATATACTTCCACTTTATGTTTGAATTTTGTATATATAATTGTGTGATTTCATCGCTTAACAAGTCGTGGATGACTTGTTCACCAGCCTTGAAATATGTAGCATTGTCAGTCCAAACTGTCTTGGGTACTGAATGTCGTGCACAGAATCTCTTAAAGACAGCAACAAAAGATTCTGCTGTAAGGTCCTCCACAACATCCAGATAAACAGCTCGTGAGGCAGCACATGTAAACAGTACAATGTACATTTTTTGTTCAGTGTCACCCACCCCTACAGTCAATGCTCCTGTATAGTCAATGCCTACAGTCTCAAAGGGTCTGTTGAGAGTAACTCTCTCCTCTGGCAAAGCAGGAGGATTTGGTTTCCTATAGGGCCTAGCATGAATACGCCTACATGTGACACACTCACTCAGGACTGTTTTAACAGTGATCCTTTCCTTGGGTATCCAATAAGTTTTTCTTAATGTAGTTAGTGTCTGTGGTACCCCCATATGATATACATCATTGTGTGTTTTTCTGATGATTATGTTGTCAAATAGCTAAATCTAGGTAAAAGGATTGGATGTTTGCTTTTGTATGACAGTTTTGATTTGTCTAATCTCCCTTTACACCTTAGAAGGCCTTCCTCATCTCTGAACAAGTTTAGATCCACAACTACTGATGGTACAGGTTCTTTTGTTTGTTTCCCATTAGTTAAGAATTCTAACTCTTTATGGTACTCTTTTGTTGTGCATGGCCTATCCAGTATTTGGTTGCAACTTCTGTATAATTATGATTATTTTTATTTAGCTGTTTGTTAATTGTAGTTAAACAGTTGTGAGCAAACCTCAAACAGTAGGCTGTAACCCTGACAAGTTTGTTGAAATCAGAATAAATTTCATAATTAGTGATTGGTTCAACCTTTTCATTTGAAAAGATTAAATTTAATGTCAAGTTAACTTGTTCCACAGGCCATTGGTCTGTATTACAGAGCCACTTAGGTCCCATGAACCAAGTTTTGTTTGACTTCAACAACTTGTAGGATAAACCTCTGGTCAGAAAGTCTGCTGGATTTTGTTTAGTTGGAACATAGTGAAAGTTTACTTGTAGGCTTTCATTAGCTTCAGCTATTTCTTTTAGCCTATTTCTTACAAAGATATTCTTACTATTAATGCTATCATTCCGTATCCAGGCAAGACAAATCTGACTGTCAAGCCAGATGTGGATATGAGTTATGTTCACATCATGGTAAGCATCCTTAAGCAATGAAATGGTTTTAATGGCTAATGCAGCAGCCAATAGTTCCAATTGAGGTATGGTTCGGGTAGGTTTGAGAGGTGCAACTTTCCCTTTTGCATAAATTAGATGACTTTCTGTAGGGCTTACAAGATACGCACAGCACCCATAAGCTTGTGTGCTTGCATCAGCAAACACATGAAGTCTCTGGGGCTTATCCCTAAACCCACAGCACCTTTGAATTTTAATGTTCTGCACTTTTGTTAAATCAGCAGCTAACTTCTTCCAAGATTTTTGATTTTCATTTTGTTATTGGATCATCCCACCCAACATTTGTCCTCCAAATTTCTTGGAGGAGAATCTTTGATTTTATTGTTGAAGGCAGGAATAGACCCATGGGATCAAAAATTTTGGAAGCCTCTGATAATATTTGTCTTTTAGTATTTGCTTCCTCATCAAGTTTAAAACCTTTAGTACAGATTGAATCATGACTGTTAGAAGTTGCATCCAAATACCAGTTCATACCTAAAGTTTTAACTCTGTCTGATGGCTCAGTAAGACCATTATTATCCTTTAAAATCTTTTTGTTTAAATCCTCATCATTTGAAATCCACTCTCTAAGTTCAAAGTTACCTTGTTGCATAATGTTTTGAGAGTGTTCATAGACTTCAGATAATTCAGATTTTGTTGTTGTTGAGCCTATTAGATTGTCTACGTAAAAATGTTCCTTAAGGAAGTTCAATGTTAAAGAGTTATTAAACTGGTTTAAATGATGTTTAATTGTCAATGCTAATAGGCTAGGTGAGCAATTGGCTCCAAACAACACAACATTAAATCTATAGGTTATGAACCCTTTATTCAAATCAAATGGATCCTTGAACCATAAGAACCTAAGTTGGTTCTTATCATATTCATTTTTAAGATTTATTCTCAAAAATGCCTTTGAAATGTCACTTTGTACAGCATATTTATCTAACCTGAACCTCAGTAAGATCTTCACAAGGTCAGAAATGAGATTAGGACCCTCAATCAGGCAATCATTCAAACTGTGTTTATCACTGTCTTTGAGGCTACAGTTATATACTACTCTGAGTTTTGTTGTTGGGGCATCTTGTCGATAAACCCCCTGTGGGTTAAATAATGACAACCATCTTTTTTAAAAGGGTTATTTGTTACTTCTTCAATGAAGCCTTTCTGTAGCTGTTCTTTGAAGACATCACTGTACTTTTTATTATCTTGTTTGAGTTTTTTCATTACTTTATATAAATGTCCTTTAGCTACTCTGAGATTGTCTCTTAAAGTTGGACAATTTATTTTCCAAGGTAACTCAATAAAATAACTATTGTCTTTGCACTGAATGGTGTCTTCAAATCTTTCTACCATTAACTGATCTTCTGAAGTTTGATTTGTGTCATGTATACCCACAGATTCTAGCAACCATAAAGTTTGAATTGCCTCATCCAAAGTTTCATTTGATAATGATGAATTAATGTTCTCAGTTGAGATAATATTATTCAAAGTGTTGCTATTCTTACAGGTGTTATGTAGGACTGAGTTGAGGCACATAGTATTTGTTGGTCATGAACTGTTTTGGTTTAGGTCTAGGTTGTATTTGGATAGATCACCCAAAGGGGCTATCCCTGATGGAGTCTGAATAGCTATACCATTACCTATCTCTACTATGCCCTTATGAATAAGATTAATATAATCTGCCCCTATTAACATTTCAATGTTAGCTACTGTGTTGTTAGTGATATGTCTATCAGCTATTTTGTAGTGTTTTCCCAAATGATTTATGGTTTGTTCTAGTTTGGGTATAACCAGTTTGTTTTGTCCTACTTTAGAAATAATAACTGCTTCAATTTTCTCTAATTTATTTTCTAAATGTAGTTCCAGGTCAATTGTCTTATAGCCATTTTTGTCCGAGTTATCCTTAACAAAGGATGCAATATTGAGTTTTTGTTCATTCGGGTTTGGTGTCAAACCCAATTTATTAACTACATTTTGCGAAACAAATGTTTGTTGAGAGCAACAGTCTATAAGACATCTCACTGGAGTAGTGCTACCCTCACTATTCACTAAGTCCAAAGTAATAGTTGGTAAAAGAATCTCAGTGTTTCTTGTTACATTGTTTGAACAAACAGAATGTCCATGAAAGTGGCATTTTCTTGATTACCTTTGTTTGGGGAGGTATCTTTTGAGTTTGTACTATTGTTTGGACACTTTGGTGAATCACACATTGATGAGACATGTCGTAAACTTTTACAAAACTTACACTTGAATCTTAACCTAGATTTACAGTCTTTCTTATAATGTCCCTGGCCAGTACACTTTTTACACAGGTTCAACTGTTCACATCTTTTAGCTCTTTGGTTAAAGTCTGAATATTTGTCACACCCAGTACTACTGTGTTCATTACTTGCACAAAATTTGCAATGTGGTGTGTAAGTTGAGGCAGCAGTTACATTAAAGTTCTGTAATGTAGGTGTTCGTGTATTACAGTTGGTCACATATGATTCTACAGTATCAAGTTTTGTCTGTTTGGCTGTAGCTAGTTGGTCTCTGGGAACAGTCTTTGGTTTATCCATAGTCTGGGTCTTATTTTGTGTTGGAAAATCTCTCAATTTGTAATTAGTTAGGATATTGGGGAAGTGTTTTCTTATATCTTCCAGATTAGGATAATTTTCTCCCGTCTTTAGAATTAAAATATCTTTAACCCTCAAAGGAAGGCACCTAAGTACTATGCTTTGTATAATCCAAGATGAAGCTTTAATATCTATCTCATTGCTAACTAGTTGTCCTATAATAGCTTCTAATTTTGTATAAAAATTTTCCATATCACTATGGTTAGCTTTTATGGGTGCAAATTCAAAAATTTGTTGAGATAATTCATATACAATCTCATCTTTATTTATGTAATTACGTTTTAAGAGATCAATAGCTACTTCATATGAATTCCCTACGGCTGGTAAATAGGCTATCAGGTTATAGGCTGGGCCTTTAAGGAAACTAGTTAAGTAGCTAAACTTTTCAACAGTTGAAATATAAGGTTTATTACCTATTAAATTCTCAAATTTGTCAATGAAAGATGGGAATTGTACCGTGTCCCCTTCAAATGTTGGTACTAGCAAAATGGGTAACTGAGCCCTCAATTCTTGTGACTCAGGATTTAGCATGCCACTTAAATTTTGTTGAAGGTTAGCTCTACTTTGATTAAAATCAGAATTAGGTTTTTTTGGTGTTAAGTCAGTCAAACGAGACCGTAGTCTCCTTATTTGCTGTTCAATTGAGATTACCTGATCATCATTATCAGCGTAAAGGTCTATCAATTGTTCTTCAGCCATTTCGGATTCAACTAACTCTGAAATACTCTCATTAATGGCTATTTTTCCTCCTTTTTAGTTTCCAATTTAAGAATTACACACTCTAAATCTTCCTTACCTGGTTGTGTAATATTGTTAAAAGTGTTCACAGCCTTTGTAACAGCTCCCAACTTTGCCCCCCTTTTCTTTTTAACTTTTTCAATTCCGCACTGTCCATGTCTAAGTCAAAATTGTTTAACTGGGGATCGTAATGAAATAGAGGACAAGAAGAAATTACCAGAGAAGAGAGAGCACAGACAAAACATTCAAGTTTAAATTTGGTTTAATCCCCCCCAAGTACTTGTGTGTCACTCAGGTCTAAGCTTATAAGAGAATGAGACTCCTTAAATGTAAATGTTTCCTAGTTAGGCCCTAGGTTGTAGACCTAATTAGGCTTGATTAGGTTAGGCTTAGGCTTAGGCTTAGGCTAGACCATTTAGCCTAATTCTTCAATTTTTTTTTTTTTTAAGTAAGGTTAAGGTTTGTAAATTCCCCACACACGGACCACCAATGCGAAAAATGCTCTGTATGAATTGGTCCACAATTAACCCACCCCTTATATCTCCAGTCTAACTATAGAGTAGATCAAGTCTAGCCTAGAGGGGTCAGCCTAGAGATTCCGGAAATGGTCCAGAGCGGGCAGATAAATTGAGGTCCACAGTAGGATTCCTCACCAAATTAGGTTAGGGCAATCTACCTTCACCTTTGTTAAGCTATGAGTTGATGCTGGGTCTTAGGCCACAATGTAGGCCTAACTTGTCTGACCCAGCTTAATTTAATGTGATTAATTTGCTGGGTTAAAAACACAATTAGTCACTTACTGTTAGTTATTAGAGAGTCTCTTTTCTCCTTCCTGTTTAATTGTCGAGAGCGTACTTGCTGGTGGGGATCTTTTTCGTTGTCTGTTCTCGTCCCTTCTCCAGTTCCGTCCTTTCGCCCTGTTCCTCGTTTTCGTTCTCCTTTTCGCGGGGCTTTTTCCACCAGCGTTGTCTTGGTTTTTTCCTCGGTTGGTTGAGCGGTAATGTATCTCTATTACCGAGCACGCTCTTCTCACACAGTATATAAATACTAGTGTGGAGAATAACTCTGGTGAGCAACCAATTTGTTTCATCCACCCAGTTGACATAAAAGGAATTTAATAATTGTTAGATTAACTACCTACCTACTCAGTGAACCATTTTCGTTACCTCCCAACTACCCACTCATCAGTTTTCCATACAATTTTCAGAGGAGTTGACTGCGTATTTGTGTATCTCGACGATATTTTAGTCCATTCAAATAACGCAGTTGACCATTTGAAAGACTTAGAACGCGTATTCAAGATCCTTCAAGAACACAATTTAAGAATTTCCTTAGAAAAATGCATATTTCAGCAATCCAAAATTGAATTTCTGGGTCATGAAGTTTCCCCAGCAGGCATTCGTCCTCCTGTAAACAAAGTCTCCGAAATTCAAGATATTCCCCAACCGCAAGGTTACCAAAGCCTCAGAAGATTCCTAGGAATGACGGGATTCTATCGCCATATGATACCCTGTTACGCCGATTTAGTCTCACCTTTAAGTGAAATCGTCAGAACTCAAGTCAAAAGCAAAAGTCTACAGTGGAACGACGAAGCAATTCAAGCCTTTTAAGATGTCAAGGATGCACTACGGAACGCCGTTACGCTTTGTCATCCTCTTCCATCAAGCTCAATCCTTCATTTAGTTACGGACTGCTCACAAATAGCAGCTGGAGCAGTTCTTCATCAAATAATCGACAGTACACCAGTTCCCATCGCCTTCTTTTCCAAGAAATTAACTACAACTCAGCAAGCGTACGCCGCATACGATAGAGAATTACTCGCAGCATACCTAGCCGTCCTGTATTTCCGTCAATTTTTAGAAGGTCGTCAAGTAATACTCTTCACGGAATCACAAACCGATGGTTTCTGCCTACAAGAGTCCCTTACGAGCCAAGACAGACCGACAACAACGTCATTGGTCTGCCATCACGGAATACGTATGCGATGTAATACATATCTGTGGATCCGAAAACGTCGTAGCGGACTGCCTTTCACGCAACGTAAACGCAGTACATATCGACGCTTTCGATTTATCAGCAATCGCGGAATCTCAACAAAAAGATCAAGAAACGCAAGAATTTCTCTCACGTCTCAAGCCGTTCCCGTTTCCAGAAAATACAACTTTATATTGCAATACATCCACGCCATATCCCCGTCCTTTTGTTCCCAAGCAGCATCGATCTTCCATCTTCAATCAATTTCATAATATTTCTCATCCAGGCATCAAGCAATCACTTCGTATCATTAAATCAAGATACTTTTGGCCCTCAATGAATAAGGATATTCGAACTTGGTCCCGAAATTGTGAATCATGTCAATCCTCAAAAATTTCTCGCCATACAAAATCAGAAATAACCCCCTTCGATTTACCAAGTTCAAGATTTGAAACGGTACATATCGACATCGTCGGTCCCTTACCGCCAACCACTTTGCCCGGTCAAACATATCCTTCCCCATATAGATATCTCCTAACCTGCATCGATCGTGCCACAAGATGGATAGAAGCATATCCTCTGATTGATACTACAGCCACATCAATAGCACACGCATTTCTCGATGTATGGATTTCAAGATTTGGTGTACCACTGCAAGTCATAACGGACCGCGGATCCCAATTCGAATCCGAACTCTTTAGGGAACTCTCAGCTCTCATCGGATTTCACCGACTAAGAACTTTGTCGTATCGCCCTCAGACCAACGGAATAATTGAAAGATCTCATCGCACCATCAAGACAGCAATCATCGCTCGAAAACAAGATTGGCTCCCCGCTTTACCCATAGTTCTCCTTGGTTTACGCAGTCTCCCCAACGAATCGGGTTATTCACCGTTCACCACCGTCACCGGAACCACCCTATTATGCCCGAGGCCAATGATCGCCAATTCGTCGTCAAAATCCAATTTAAAATTCATATCCGAATTAGCCAAGAAAATGACGCAAATCGATTTCGCCCAACTCTCTTAAGGAAACATTCACTCAGCCCCCAAATCATTCATTCCATCGGAACTCCACAAATCAAGCCACGTATGGGTACGCATCGACCGCGTTCGAAAACCATTCGAGGCACCATATCAAGGACCTTTCCGTGTTCTCGAACGCCACGATAAGTACTTCGTAATAGAAAAAACCAACGGATCATCAGAAGCCATTTCAATTAATCGTTTAAAACCGGCGTATATAGTTTCAGGTCCCACACAGGTACCGGGCGCACAATCGGACGACATCGGATCGGAGAAAAAGCACGCAAGGAAAAAGGACGATGGAGGACGCACCTCGGAGGTAGCAAATACAGACCTCAGGACGGGCGCGCAGGACAACGCAACAACCGGAAACGAGGCCGACCGAGGATCAACGCGAGCTGGACGAAGGATCCGATTCAAATCAAGACCCGAATATTTCTACTTTTGATATACGTGCTCCGCTTCTCGGGGTGGGCAGTAGTGTGGGGCCGCGCAGTTAATTTTCCGCATTTATATTATTTTTATATTAGTTACCGACAAACCAATTTTGCGCGTACCAAATTGTATATATTTTATCATTGTGTAATTTTAAGAATCATATATAATCTTCATAAATAAGTATTGTACATAAATTTATATATATATTAATTTAATTAATTCAGCTGTATATAGAATAACAAAATCTTCTGTAAAATAACCTCAGCCAACCAAGAACTCAATAAACTCTGAAAACGACCGGCTTTTCCTTCAAGACGCCAACCCCCCAAACGACAGGGAGAGAAGAGGACACGAGAGGCCCCTAAAAGAGATACCCAACAAAGCGATAGCTTGCCTCTCGTATCCTTCATTCTTCCCGGCAACTACAAGTAGCACCATGAAGGAACCAGCTACACCCTCTCAACAGTCGCTCCATGCTTCTCGTAGGACAGCTATGATGCAGCTGACCTTTGATCTTTCTGCTATCTCTGATTGGGGCAGAGAAAACCTTGTGGCTTTCAATGCCTCAAAAACTCAGTTTTTCATGTGTTACTCGTCACAATCTTCTACACGACTATCCCCTTACCTTCAACAATACACAACTCAATCCTTCCTCGTCTCTTAACATTTTTGGTGTTTTCTTTTCTCATGATCATTCTTGGAAAGATCACATATACTCTCTTTCCAAAACAGCTTCTAAGAGGTTAGGTGTGTTGTACCTGCTCCGCGGTTTCTTCACCCCCACTGAACTGCTGTTTCTGTATAAGGGTCTTGTCCGCCCTTGTATGGAGTACGCTTCCCATGTGTGGGTTAGCTCATCTCACACAGCAGCCCTACTTGACGGGGTGGAATCAAAGGCTTTTCGTCTCATCAATTCCCCGCCTCTTACTAACTGTATTCTCTCTCTCTCTCTCTCTCTCTCCTCTCTCTCTCTCCGCAATGTTGCCTCACTCTCTCTTTACTATTGCTATTATAACGGATACTGCTCTTCTGGACTAATTGCATGCCTCCTCCTTTAAGGAGAGCACGCAGTACCAGACTTTCGACACATTCTCATTTCTTTACTGTCCAACTCTCTAACGCAAGGGTTAATCGGTATTTTCAATCTTTCATCTACTCAACCAGTCAACTCTGAAACAATCTTCCTCAGTCCATCTTTCCTCCTGTCTGTGATCTCCAATCTTTGAAACGTAGAGTGTCCAGGCGTCTCGAAAACCCCGGACCATGATTTTGGCTCTCTTCTTCTTCTTCTATTGGGGGAGAGGGCGTTTTTGCGCGCATTCGCCCTTGGGCTCTTCTTCCTGCATAAAAAAAATTAAAGTTCCAACTAATTAAGCTTTGAGAAGTTCACCAGATAAATCAAATCCAGTACCGTGCACATAAGGTTTTCAAATGAAAGATCATGTACTCCTCCTGTATGACATCATGTACATAGTTCCTGTAAATTGTTAATTTCTTATAGAATTATCTTATGTAGAGGGTCTCTGCAAAAAGGTCGCTCGAGTTTATTTAATTCATAAATCGCAAAGGATTTGATACACAAATTTATTCGACAAATCATTATTTTAAGGGAACTTTTGTGTCCTTTTTATCATAGTTTAGGCTAGGCCATCATCGAATTTACGGTACAGGGATGGCCACAAAGTCCCTTCGCATGAAAAACAAGGCCAACATACAGATATGCTGTAATTTCACTGCAAAGAAACTTTGTGGCCACTCTGTACAAGACGGAGCGTTCTAATTTTCTTTCAACGAATATTACCTCTGATATTGCCTTTCACATCTCCAAATTTAGTTATCAGTCTTTTTATTGCAAGACTCTTCTTCCCTTACTCCAAATTGTGCTTTTAAAATCATGTTTCACCGTAAAAGACTCTTTGTACCGAAATCACGCTTCACAATGAACACACGTAAATTTAGCTGTAGTATCATATACTTTGTAACATATGATTAAAGAAAATAAAGTATACTCTTTTTTGGAGACCCTGTATGTGTTTGTAGTTTTAAATAAAATTTACAATAAAATTATAAATGAATTCTTAAATTTTAAAATTTAGAGCCCTCATCTTTTGTCCATTATTTTCATTTTACTGCCAGCGATCACCAATCTCCATGATTGCAGCTGTTCCCTCCCCATTAAAAAAAATATGTTTCTTTTTGTTCTCTATTTGAGTGAAAGTTTCCTTTGACCCATGTTTTGGCCCCGAGTCGAATATTGAAAAATAAAAATATAAATACACACACACACACAACATGTACAAGCAAATAATACAAAGTTGAATTGTATATTATACAGTAGTATAAAAATATAAGCATATTACAAGTTAGTTCAGTTCATTTTGAAGTATGATTTTATTCCACTACTGACAGACAATTTTATTCAATCTTCCACTATCTCTGACCCTCGATTGGTTGGTTGTTCATTCCGTTTTATGTCCTTCGTCCAAATGAAGCCACTGAGACGGTCCTTAAAGGGATAGTCTGAAGGTTAGTCTAGTCAATGTATAGCCTATTCTATAGTTTATCATTACACTGAGTGGTAAATACTTTAACAAAAAAGTACGTTATTTACCTGATCATGATAACTTTACAATACAGATACAGTATGTCTATGAGAGCAGTTTATGTGTTTGAAACTTTCTATCCATGATAATCCGACTGTCAAGTAGATGCGAATGGATGGATTCAACTCACAGACCTATCAGACTAGCACCTAACTCATTTGGAATGCTTTGACTCACCTCACACGCGTGCTGACGTCATTTGTGAACTAAAGAGTCTGTATCTAATTAGATGTTTAAACAAAATATCTCAGAAATTCTATAACAGACAAGATAATTAAGCCGTGATTAAATAATATATATACTTGCTAAAATTTAGGTAAATATGTAGCTAGTGTACCCCTAACCCGGGCAGAAGATTCACTTTGATCGGTCCGACGTATGAAATGGACGGATCATTGACTTTGTAAAAAGTCTGGTGGCCACGAAACTACATAACTGCCAAATTTTCGTACCTGTAGTGACCCCCCCCCCCAACCCCGACTCCTACCCCCACTTATCATGCAGGAATTTAAAATAAAACAACGAAAAAATTAGTAACACAAAATTTTGTTATTTGGAGCCTTCTCACTATCTATCTTTTGAGATAGTTAGGGCGCCACTCAGCAGTGCTGAGACTCCTCTGAGTCGTGGGTTCGAATCCCCAGTGCTACCCAGAACTGGGCGATTGTCTATTCTATATCTTACGTCGCGGCGAGGCGGCGTTGGGCCGGCTATCCCTCCTTAATTGACTGTGGCTAAGATAGTCTTGGCTTGGGCCCCTAATCCCCCACTCTCTGAGGATATGGGATATTGAATGTTACCTGTTACTTCAGAGATGTAAAATGGAAGCTGGAAAACTATGAAGAAATAATGGACCTAATACTTATTTCGTCGACGAGACCAAAACACTGACACTCTAAAAATCTAACTTAACCTATCTTAACGAAATACAAGTATAACCTAACCTAATCTAACTTAATATAACCTAATAATTGCTCGTTGATAGGATGTCAAATCGAGGAAATGTCGCAAGGCAGGAAATAACAGGCATATTTTAAAACTTTTTTTTATCTTATTTGCAAAGAAATACACTTTTATTTATTAAAATATTAATATTGACACTAACCTCTATTCCTATTTCTATATCTTGTCGAAATTTATTTCTGTACACATATACCTATACCCAATGGCGTAGCCAGGAAAAAATTTCGGTGGGGGCTGAACTTTTCTTTCAACTGGTGTTTTATTTGTCAAGTTATAATGCTAAGTTATTATAAGTGGTGCTTTATTTATTCAAGATACATTGATTCTTTAGTCTCGTGAATATCCATCGAACTGTTGAGTTAGGCCCTGAGAATGTCATTAATGAAGTGGCTCGAAAACAAAGAAAACTTTTTAAGATGTTTAGCAAATATAAACGGGTGCGGCAAAAATAACGCCCTTTTTAGTTTATTCTCTTTTATTGAAGGAAATAAATCAATTACAGCATTTTAAGAGAAATAATAAGGTTTTTAAGAAAAATACAGCATTTTAAGAAAAATAATAAGTACTTTCTCAGTAAAAACTAAAAAATAACAAAATGATACAATATAAAACTAAAAAATTATACTGTATAAAACTATAAAGATACAATTATTAAAAGGGCGTTACTTTTGCCGCACCCATATTAAAGGTCAATTTGTTTTGAAGAATTGGTCAGTTAGACACACCTCACTTGGTCTTCCTTAGTTTAAGCGTCGTGAACGTTTTTGTAGGTGTTCTGGAACCCTTAACTTTTTTCCCCGATTTCAACATTTCGGGATGAGCTTTAGCCCCCTCAGCCCTCCCCCCCCTGCCTACGCCCCTACCTATACCCAACGACTTATCTACGGGGGTGATCAGGGGTTAAACACCTCCAGTGGCTCCCCCAAAGAAACAACAAATACAGTATTTAAAATTATACTCGTAATAAAATAATATATATACCTTTGGTAACCTTTGGTTTGCTTCCGCCCGAATTGTTCATTCTGACGAAGGTCAAGCTTTTCACTCCACCTTAGACCCACAGTTTAACGTGGAATCCGAACCATGCCCCATCAGCAGCCCAGCGTCTTAACCACTAGGCCACCTAGGGTACCCATTTATCTACCAACCACTTTCTTTATTGTGTGGAAGGATGAACAGCTGGGTTTTGCTGCGCGCCGGCTGCCGTCGGGTCTCGAACCCGCGGCCGATGGCTTCCTAGTCAGCGACACTAACCACTATAAACTTCTATTTTCCTCTAGAAATTATTGTTAATAAATTAAGAAAAAGGAATTGATGTAAGGAAAAAACAACATAAAATTTGATTTTTAGTTCAAAATTTATATAATGACGATGGATATGGACGTAGAAATAACTTTATTTTTGGAGTTTTACGAAGAGATACTTCCTGAGGAAGAGCGGATTAAAATAAGCCTATTTGCACTACAGTATATCCACAAACACACACTTGTTACTCTTAACAGCAGCGGTGGCACAGAAATTACCATATATATATATATATATATATATATATATATATATACAGTAATGCGCCTCGGTGGTGTAGTGGTTAGCGTCGCTGACTACGAATCCATCGGCCCCGGGTTCGAGACCCAACGGCAGCCGGCGCGCAGCAAAACCCAGCTGTTCATCCTTCCACAAAATAAAGAAAGTGGTTGGTAGATAAATGGGTACCCTAAGTGGCCTAGTGGTTAAGACACTGGGCTGCTGATGGGGCGTGGTTCGGATTCCACGTTAAACTGTAGGTCTAAGGTGGAGTGAAAAGCTTGACCTTCGTCAGAATGAACAATTCGGGCGGAAGCTAACCAAAGGTTAACCAAAGGTACAGTGTAGTGCTGTGGGAACGCGTGGGAACGGCGTTCCCTTACTTTTTTTGGTAGACGGAACGGCGTTCCCTCACTATTTCAAATAAATCCGAACTTACAAATCTCTAACGTCATGAAATTTTAATTCCCACCCCTAGAAGAAATATGAGAAAGAATCATTAACTGCTTCATTTCTTTTAGCTTCGACTGAGGCAATGCTAGCCTATAAAGATCTGGTGAAACAGTCACCACGGCGTGCCAGTTGTTAACTTTTTTTTAGTTAATCATTCCAGTTGTTAGCTATTTTTATTGATCGTACTGGATGTCGTATATCTAATGACACTGGAAATACTGCATCTTCAACCTTGGAATATATCCTAATATCCAGTGCATATGACCTCAAAATATCCCTGAAATTGGTCAGATTTCAAAAGATTTCCCGGGGGGCTTACAGTGCCCCCGGACCCCCAGCTGTATGGGCTCGCCGCGCTCGCCATTGTCCCCCCCGCATCTGAGTAACACTTTCAAAATGCGTTCCCTCACTTCTTTATTTAGCACTACACCACTGTATATATATTATATATATATATATATATAAGACGTCGCGAGTACGAGGGGCGAATTCGCCAAACCAGTTTTGAGATAAACGCGTTTAAACTTTGTGACTATTGTGTACGAGGGGCACATAGCACAAATACACGCATTCAAAATAACTACATTTTGAGGGTACGAGGGAAGTATTTGGCTATACCATGTTGTCTGTGATGGGGGAGGGTTAAACTATTCATTCGTGGAACAATCGCAAAGTCGCCAATATGGCGAGTTTGACCCTCGTACTCGCGACGCCTCACACATATATATATATATATATATATTACAGTACTCATTCAGTTATCCGTGATTGAGGGGCGGTCCATGATCACAGATAACCTGAATTTACGGTTAACTCATTACTCCCTATCAGTGAGTGGGTGGTGCAACCGCTGCTGCCCGTCACCACTGGCTTGTCTCCCACCTCGCGCCTCACCGCACACGGTATTATTCTATTACAGTATAATATACAGTTAAGTAGTTTGTATTCACCGCAAGACGTGAAGATATGCGAAGCCTCAAGGGCACATATGTACTCTATGAAGCGCAGAGAAACACTGACTGAGGCGCGTTGTGGTGGGATGGGGAGACGAGCCGCGGATGTAAACCACGCTAAATCACGGTTAACTCAGTATAATGATCACGGATAAGTGCGTGAACTATACACTCGTGTGTGCGTATATATATATATATATATATATATATATATATATATATATATATATCGTCGGATGCAGAATTTAGAGAGCACTATAACATCAAAATTACAACAGTTAGAAAAATAATGGGAAACATCTGGAGGAGCTTCCGCAGCAGAAAAGCAAACATCATGCTCAAATTATGGAAGAGTCTAGTCCTACCGATAATTGAGTACTACCAGTGGCGGTCCTAGCTTACATGACGCCCTGGGCGAACCTCACCTTCAGCGCCCCCCCCCCCTGTTCGCCAACACACACACATTCGAATCCCCCCAAAATAAAGGACAGACATAACTCTTTCACAAAATAACTTTTTATTGGACTAATTGTTGGAACTTCAGAACCAAAACAAAGACTCAAATTTCTGAATTTTACAAATCCTTCATCACGTAAATAGAATAACTCACTTAAGAGAATGTAATTATGATACTATGAACAGGAAAAATACAAATTAAATTGCACAACTGCCATAAATAAACTAGAGAATCAAATTTCTAAATTGTACAAATGCTCTATCACATAAATAGAATAAGACACTTAAGAGAGGGTAATTATTATGCTACACTTTGAACAAGAAACAAAATAAATTGCACCACAGCACAACTGCCATCTAAAGCCTGACTCTTCTTACCTTCCTTGATGCAAAGTCATGAATTAAATCATCATATGAAATCTGCTCAGCAATTGTATGATTTATACTGATGATGGCCAGACCGGTAAGGCGTTCCTGTGACATAGTTGACCTCAGGTAGGATTTGATGAGCTTCAGCTTTGAAAAGCTCCTCTCTGCTTCAGCAACAGTGACTGGAAGAGTAAGACCAATTCTGAGAGCAGTCCACAAATTTGGATATATTTCAGAGAGCTCCCTTTCATGGATAAATGTCAGCAGTTCAAGCAAGGATATGGTCTTTGATGGCAAGTCAGGCAAGTTCTTCAGCTCCTGTGCAAGCTCTCTGCCATCCAAGTCAGATTGTCCCTTAAAGTGTAGTGTAGTACTAAGGTTCACACATTGTTCTGTCAGCTCCTCAAATGTGAGATTTTGGAAATGTGTCAGCACTCCAAACTTCTCTCCCACAATTTCCAACGTGGAAAATCTTTCCTGAATGGCTGATGTTGCAGCATCAACCACTGCATTGAAAAATGTCACCTCCAGCTTCTTCAAAGCATCAATCAAGGGCTCATCAGATGCTTCATAGGAGAAGTGCCGCTTTGTGGACCTCAGCCGTTTTTGTTTTAACACAGCCTCCACATTCATTTGTTCACAGATATCTGTGGCTGCCATTTGTGCAGCCACAAAACCTGTTGCCCTGTAATTGCGGAGACCTCTCTCTGTTTTTTTTAGGAGATTTACTGCAACATCAACGTGCATGCTAGGAGACTGCATCTGCTTGCTCACATGCTGAATTTGGCACAACAGGTCATGCCACACCACTGA
This sequence comes from Bathynomus jamesi, assembly GCA_023014485.1. NCBI lineage: Eukaryota > Metazoa > Arthropoda > Malacostraca > Isopoda > Cirolanidae > Bathynomus > Bathynomus jamesi. Next base: position 839,112 of record JAJOZX010000658.1, on the reverse strand, counting down.
ACAAATGGCGAAGCGGTATGACCCAACCTCCTCTGACAGAGATTGAGCCTCGACCTTTATTACAGAGTCTTTGGTGTGGTCCCTCACCTCGATCAGTGCATCTCTCACTGCAGCTGCCTGATATCTCAGGGGCTCCACACTCTTGATCTTGCTTTCCCACCTTGTATCAGACCACATCTTCAATGTGATGTTCACATGTTTTTTCAAAATGGCCCATCGTTGTGTGGAGGCTGCTGAAAACAAGTTGTAAAGCTTCTGCAAGATGCCAAAGTAACTTGTGGCATCAATAGATCCCTTAGCAGCATCGGCCACAAGCAAATTCAGAGAATGAGCCCCACATGGAACAAACAGAGCTCTGGGATTAATTTCTAGGAGCCTGGATTGAACACCCTTGTTTTTTCCCCTCATGTTGGCCCCGTTGTCGTATGATTGTCCTCTACAGTCCATGAAAGGAACTTTTAGCTCCTCCAGTCTCTTCAGAATCAGAGATGCCAAATGTTGACCAGTGGACTCCTCTGCCTCCAAAAACCCCATGAAATGTTCCTTTATATGGGGCTTCCCCTCCAGTGACACAACCCGAATCACAACTGACAACTGTTCAGTGTGGCTGATATCTGGAGTGCAATCTAGAATTATTGAAAAAAACTTTGATTGTTTGATGTCGCTCACCATTGCTGAAATGGTCTTGCTGCTCGACAAATCAATGAGTTCGTTTTGTATGTGGTGGCCGAGGTAGCTGGTGTGACTGGAGGTCCCTTTTTGGACACGGTTAATGTGCTCTTGCATTATAGGATCAAATTGTGCCATCAGTTCAACTTCTTTCAGAAAATTGCCATTTGATGGTGAGAACAATTTTTCTGTATGTCCCCTTAGTGCCAAATTCCTAACTGCCAGAGAATGCACAATAGCAGTGAGACGTGTCAGCACCGCTCTCCATCTCAACTTCTCAGCCTCCAGAAGTGCCATCTCCTGCTTGTCAATGGTCTCCCCCTTTCTCATCCTCACTGCCAGTTCTTTCCAGATTTTCATAGAATTTAGGTGTTCTGAACTGTTGTCATGTGATGTGAGCAATGAGCTTGCATGCTTCCAGTCCGAGAGTCCCAAACTTGTTAAATTTATTTTCCTCTTGGAAAATAATGTACAACAGAAACAGAAAAGGCTGTTGTTTTTTAAGGAATAGACCAACCAACTTCTGGTTATATTTTCCCCACTAACCAATGACTTCCTGAAGTATTGATGGTGGAAACTTCTTCCGTCACTGTCGTTTCTAGGGAATACAAAGTCAGATGGTACTTGACTTGGTCCCCTGGAAACCAGTTGTGTCCGAATTCTCTCAGTCAGAACTGAAGGCCAGTTAGCAGGGTCGGTGGACAGAGACTCATCCTCAGGAGGCGATTCTGCTCCAGGCATTTCTAATAGAAAGAACAAGAGCATTACTCATTAGTATACACACCTAAGTTAGATAACACATTATTCACAGCACTTTGTTATGGTGGTGGTGTTATGGAATTATGGTGGTGAAACACCACACATACCCAGTAACCCAGACCCAGTGATAATAACATTATAATTTATAACTGTTTGCAAAATGCTTTGCAGGGATGCACACACATACACATACACACACACGCACACACTCACAGACATATGTGCACACAAACTCACCTGAAGAGTCCTGCCGGGGAGAAGTAGAAGCAAATGGGTCTTCATCCTCAGGATCAGACTGCATTTGTGGAGACATATGTGAGGCTGAGGAGGTAGATGGCTCCTCAGCCTCAATAATGGCAGAAGTAGACGGCTTCTCATCCTGGCTAGTGGCAGAGGGTGTTCCAAAATATTTCAAAAGTGCCCCTGCAAATAGTAAAATAGAACATAACAGACCAATGCATGAATAGGCTAGTACAATTAATTTAACATGTTATTAAGCACAATTTATTAAACTTTTAGAATAGGAAACAAATGAATAATACAACCTCCTTGGTTAATGGCTAATTATATACATAATAGTACACTTCAAATGACTCAGAAAGCTATATCACAAAATAGCAGTGCAATATAGCAGTGAAGAGTAGATGACATAGCTCTATACCTTTATCTTTTGCTCGTTTCTCCTCTTCTTCTTTCCTCTTTTTTCTAAACTGAGCACCTGATAGCTTTGACCTCTTCTTATCCATTTGCGGTTATTTGACAGACCTTAGTGGCTTAGTGTGAAGATTCGTTCTGTAATAAATAATATACATTTCACTATTTAACCAAACCCAGAAAAATAACATTACATATGTTAAAGTATGGGCCTTTATTCCCAATAATATTAATCTGGAAGCATTTTGCATTGTTTAGGTCTTTTATGGGAAGGTTTATGGAAAATGCAATAGATGGTTTTTTATTAATAAAAATATATTTATTGATCTTTTATTATTTATTTTATTTTATTTTTTATTTTTATTTATTTCTTTATTTATTTATTCTTATTTTTATTTTTATTTTTTTTGCAGGCGCTCATGCCGCCCCTCCACAAATGCCGCCCTGTGCGGCTGCCCATATTGCCCATATGAGGAACCGCCACTGAGTACTACTACTCAGTACTCACAAGCCCATAGAGGAAACGAGACATTGCGAACATTGAAGCCATACAAGGGATTTTCGCGTCTAGGGGAAACGAAAGGTGACGATTACTTGTCTCGACTACAATCCCTGAAACTCTACTCTCTGGAAAGAAGACGCGAGTGGTACACAATAATAAATATGGAAAATACTTGAGGGCTTTGTCCCTAACTTTAGAAATGAAATAGAAAAAAACTGGAACGAGAGAAGAGGCGGGTTTTGTACTGTCCCAGCTGCGGTAGGACAGGGGACTATGAAAATGAGGATGGAAAATGCCCTCAGAATACGTGGCCCAAAGCTTTTTAATGCCCTACCAAAAGACATGAGGAACCTCCACCACACCGACCTGAATAATTTCAAGAACTAGCTGGACAGATTCCTGTGCAAAGTCCCTGACCACCAGCCATGCGTGACTGGCTACGAGGGCAGGAGGAGATCGGAAAGCAATTCCCTCCTTCACTAAATCCCGCAAATGAGGCGGAATGCTGCAGTGGGGTCGGCCGCAGGTCGAGCCTGAACCGCTGTTCAAACACTCATAAAGTATTATAAAGTAAGTATATGTGTAGTATATATATATGTTTCTCTCTCTTATATATATATAATATATATATATATATATATATATAATATATATAATATATATACACACACTGCGTTCCAAATTATTAAGCAGATTACATTTTCTCCAATGTTTTCAAAAGTTTTTCCCCGATTTCAATGAAATTTGTAGCAAATAATCACTATACATAGCAGCATTGATGGTATTCATTTCGATAAAATATTTTGATAATTAAAATAATTATCTCATTTTATTGAAAAATATGTAAAATATTGTGTTCCGAATTATTAAGCAAGTATTCTATTTACGGATCTAAATGGTGAAAATGGGTAAGAAGAAGGATTTAACACTAACTGAAAGAAGAAAAATAGTCAAGTTACTCGCTGAAAATATAAAATCTATTGAAATTGCGAAGCAGTTTGGCAGAGCTTATCGAACTGTAAACAAGTTTGTAGCGGAGGGTATCAAACTGAGGCAGCGAAGTGATAAAGGTGCTATAAGAAAAGTGACAAGGCGGCAGATATCTGTAATCAAGCGCAAATTGCAAAGCATCCATTGTCCTCAAGTAAAGAGGTTTTTGAACAGGCTGGCATACATAATATACCAAGAACATCTCGATGTGGAATCCTCCAAACAATTGGCAAGACGTGTAAACCTACGATTCAGTCACCATCAGAGATGGGCAAGATACTTGGAAATTGTATCTGAGATACAGATACAAGATACCCAACAAAAATGTATCTGAGATACAGATACAAGATACTCGAAAAAACTGTATCTTCAAGATACAGATACAAGTTACAGATACAAGATACATTTTTAAGATACAAGATACTTTTGAAAGAATAATTATTTGAATTTAGTTTCACCTGGTGAGCCATGAGCGCACGAGTTGTCTCATTCAATTGTTTATTATTATATTTTCTGGATATAAATAAATGCCAAATCAATGGTACTTCATATCTCAGTATTCATATAGTGATATAACTAAAAGGAAAGCACAAAGTAAATATGTATAAATAATCCTGAAAATTTTTAGGTATGGAAAAATGAAATAAACCACACTTTTTCAATTTATGTATTTCAAATAAATTGTTAATACAGGTATGCTCAGTTACCTACTCACGAAGAAAAAATAAAGTTTTCCTCATAATAAATATATTTGCAGGAATAAGCAAATATATGTATAATTCCTGATTTTTAATCATGTTAAAACATGTTAAAACCGCGGGATACAAGATGAAACCTGAGTACGTCTGTGCCGAGACTGTGCGCGCAGCGCAACGGTAGTATTCATGTACAAACATGTAACAGCAATCGCCGGCCTGCTTCAACGTGCGTCAGATATGATCATATTTCATGAATAGTTATTAGCGTCTCTATTTAAAAAGTATCTTATGAAAGTGTCTTTGAAAGTGTATCCCGGGATACAAGCTACATGACAAAATGTATCTTAGATACTTCTCAAGATCCTCCAAAAATAAAGTATCTAAGATACGTATCTCAGATACATATCTTGTATCTTAAGATACAAGATACTGCCAATCTCTGGTCACCATTAACATCCAGGTACAAGAAGCAACGTGTTGAATGGGTGCGTCAGTACGTGAAAACAGATTTTAATACTGTATTGTTAACCGAGCAATCCTTGAGGGATCTGATCTGATGGTTGGTCAAGAAGATGGATTGCTAAGGGTCAGTCTCTACCATGGAATGAGGTTTTCTTTTAGAAAGTTTGTATAAGACTGGGCATTCATTTTTACACCATCAGGCACTCTGTATGGGACAGCTACTTCATTGCCTATCAATCCTGCCCAAAACATGACACTACCTCCACCTTGTTGGTGTCTTAATCTCGATGGTAGAAATTGCCTCTCAGCAATCCACCTTCTTGACCAAACATCAAGTCCCTCAAGGGTTGCTTTTCATTCATCGGTGAACAATACAGTATTAAAATCTGTTTTCACGTACTGACGCGCCCATTCAACACGCTGCTTCTTGTACCTGGGTGTTAATGGTGACTGAATCGTAGGTTTATACGTCTTGCCAATTGTTTGGAGGATTCCACATCGAGATGTTCTTGGTACATTATGTATGCCAGCTTGTTCAAAAACCTCTTTACTTGAGGACAATGGATGCTTTGCAATTTGCGCTTGATTACAGATATCTGCCGCCTTGTCACTTTTCTTATAGCTCCTTTATCACTTCGCTGCCTCAGTTTGGTACCCTCCGCTACAAACTTGTTTACAGTTCGATAAGCTCTGCCAAACTGCTTCGCAATTTCAATAGATTTTATATTTTCAGCGAGTAACTTGACTATTTTTATTTTCTCAGTTAGTGTTAAATCCTTCTTCTTACCCATTTTCACCATTTAGATCCGTAAATAGAATACTTGCTTAATAATTCGGAACACAATATTTTACATATTTTTCAATAAAATGAGATAATTATTTTAATTATCAAAATATTTTATCGAAATGAATAACATCAATGCTGCTATATATAGTGATCATTTGCTACAAATTTCATTGAAATCGGGAAAAAATGTTTGAAAACATTGGAGAAAATGTAATCTGCTTAATAATTTGGAACGCAGTGTATAGGGTGGCGCAAAAGTCAGGAACCATAGGCACATTTTATTAAATTATAATAAATGTTCGAATTGGTGGCCTTCCACTTGGAGACACTTTTTGACGCGTTGAATGCATAATGTTTGAACATTCCTTAACACATTGGTACTGATTTTGGCACACTCAGATGTGATTTTATCCTTTAGAGAAAGTATGGTTCTGGTTCGATCAGCATAGATTACCAACTTGAGATGGCCTCACAAGAAAAAGTCAAGAGGCGTGAGGTCTGGAGACCTAGGTAGGCATTCGACGGACCCTCGCCGTCCGATCCACTTGCTTGGGAATGTTTCATCTAAAGAGCTCCGGACGATGGTTGCAAAATGTGGTAGTGCAGCATCCTGCTGAAACCACATCTCCGCCCGTTCTGCCAATGGAATGTCGTCCAGTATGGACATTAGAAATGCTTGCAGCATATGCAGATATGTTTCACTTGTTACATTGCCGTCGAAAAAGTACGGACCAATTAACCGATCCCTCCAGAGCGCAGCCCACACCATAATTCGTGGATCGAATTGCACATGTCCTTCCTCCATCCAGTGAGGGTTCTCATTGGCCCAATAGCGTGCATTAAGCCTATTGACACGACCGCTGAGGTGAAATGTCACTTCGTCGCTGAACACGATCCTTCGTTGAAGCTGTCGATGTTGTAGAAACCACTGGCAGAACTCTACACACGACGGTCTGTGTCGTCACGGTGCAGTTCCTGAACGAGTTGGACTTTGTAGGGGTGGAAACGATTTGTAAGAATTCGTCGAATGGATCTTCTGGAGACACCCGTTTCCTGGGACTTACGTGGGCTGTTTTTGAGGTGACTGAGTACCGTTAGCGAGGTTGCTGCATCGGTTGAACTTTTTGGCCGGCCACTACACGGCCGATCATGAATACTTCCCGTTTCTTTGAAGCGAGTGAACAGTTTTCCAACTGATGCCTGAACAACTGGCGGCCTCTCAGGGTGTTTGTCATTAAAAGCAGTAGCAACTGATCGGTGTGCGTTACCACGCCTCGCACACATTAAAACTATCTCCACCCGTTCATCTACTGGCAATTTCTGTGCCATAGGTTCAACGACAAATCTGAAAAGAACAAAACACATATTAAAACATAAATTATTAAAATGTGCCTATGATTCCCGACTTTTGCGCCACCAAACTTGGCGCAATGACATCATTGCGCCATCATGACATCATGTCATATATAATGACATCATATATATATATATATATATATATATATATATATAAAACATTTTTTCGGTATTACTAATAATTAAAAGGAAATACGTTTTTAAGAATGCAAATTATTTATTTCCGGAATACGTCCAACCTTTTATCAAAGTTAATTCTATTCTCTTAGTCTTTATCAGGTTAAAAGAATTACACTTGAATTCTGATCGTTTCATAATTCTTACGTAAAACATACTTGCCTTTTTATCACGCGAAAAATTAAATCTATGGTCCCCGTTCGTATGGGTGTAGATGGCTATATCAATCAACATTCAAGAAAGGGAAAGGTAAGCTGTATGGGGTTTAGAAGTTGTGGTCCAAAATAAAATTTTAAGGTAAATAAGAATGACATTTCCCATATTCGTGTGATTTTTATCCTACTGGGTTCTTGCGAACGGGGACCTTAATTTTAACCATAGATCATTTATGGTTTAACGTAGCATTTGATTATTCGAACCACGCCAGTACAGTGAGGAACACCCCAGAGACGTATCCATGTCTGACATCTGGCTCCATTTACAAAGCCGACCAATTTATAGCCGTGATATTAGATATATTACTCGTATACTTATATTAGTAATAATAATAAGAGGTGGGGCCCAGTCATTTGTACTTTAGTTCTAAAGAGAAAATTTCCGTAAGATTTAACTTTTCATTTTTAGCTGAAGATGACTCCAGAACTTAATTGAGTGAGAATGTATGGGTCATTAACACTCTTTCGCTGGAGGGTTGGGGTGAGGGGGAGACGCAAGAGGGTCCTGAAGAAGAAGAGGATGCGGAAGGGGGCGGAGTCAACGTCCCGAAAGAGGAGGGATCAAAATACTGTATATGCAGACGCTATTAAAGAAACATTTTTGAGATTTGATGTAAAATTAATTTCTTCTTTTTCCTTTAGAAATGTCGATAATTTTGGTTCTTTGCGAATTTAACCCAGTAAGGAATTTGCGAATTTAACCCAGTAAGGAATTTAATTAAAGGACTATGAAATAAATCGTTACAAAACAAAACTTACACGACTTTATTTTCAAAGTTTTTTTTCCTCTGTCTTCATCACAATTCCCCTAAAATCAAACAATTAGGCCTACTGTCTCGGCTCGCTGCTGGATTATTTCCTTTTTTGTAAAAGCGTGACTCACTCCAGGCGGGCTGACTCACTCAGAGATGTTCCTTGTCTTGCCGGCACTTGCAACGTGTCTCTATTGATTTTTCCAGCCTTTACTCAGCCCTTTGCGGGATGTGGGATGTTGTCTGTAAGAAATCTCCAGCAATGAGATACGTAGTTTTAGATGTCACAGTGGTCAAATTAAGTGTTTTTCTGGTATTTATATAAATAGATCACTTTCATAGAGCAAATAATAGGGTAGGAATCGCCAAATCTTATATGGAACGCACATCAGGGTAAAAACTCATTAATCCTACGGAATCTATTTCACTTTTTGTGAAATTGTAAACAGGTCTGAGTAAAAATAATATTTATAATTTGTTTCGACTCCTTCAGTCTGAATATATCTTTTCTCCAAAATATCCTATTCAGCACCATAGGTAAGATTATACGTTTCCTGACGCCGTACCTATTTCCGGACATCAATATATCTGCTGAAGTATAATTCTTTATTCTTCTCAGAGTACTTGGCTTAAAACTAGGCGAGTCACTCTTCGTACTTCTGATGATTAACTGCAGGTATTATCATTCACTGGTGTCCAGAAATAGGTACGCAGTCCAAAAACAGGTACTGTATTCTTATATTATTCCTACCCTACCTTAGCTATACAAAGATAGTTTCCCCTAAAACAATATTAACCAACATATTTTGGATAATGTTTTAAGAAAATAGATGTTTCATGGTCATAATAAGTAAAACCAATATTACCCTTAATGATAATGATGATAATAAATTATGTTAACCGCTTAACCTACCATAAATCGGTAACCAATATAATTCAATTGGTTATTAGTTCACACCCTCTTAAGTATGTGAAGGCAATTATTATTAAAAATAACACACACACACACACACATTCACACGTACATGTAAACGTAAAAAAATGTACATAAAAAATGAACGTATCTGAATGAATAAGAAATGAAAAGAACACAACTTTCAAAATTCTGCGCTTAACACTCAAAGCCATACACTAAAAAAAGAAATCATGACAGTGCAGTCAGAACTACACTATATTCCAAAGCCTAAAGAGCACTTAAAGTTTTGTACTTACCTTGTACAGAGTGGCCACAAAGTCCCTTTGCAGTGAAAGTTTTTCATGCAAAGGGACTTTGTGGCCACCCAGTACACATCGTAAACTCCTTGAAGTCCTTTTGCGCAAAAGCTGTTTGTGATGAAATTTTCATAGCCGGAATACTTGTGTATCATTGGATTCCTCATTTGTCTCCTACCAATAAAGATTATCATTATATATTCTCACTCCACATCTTTGATCCGTCTTTTATTGGTTAATGGATGAAATGGCATGGGAGTAATGCTGCAGGTAAGGTAATATCTCACCTACCTTCATAAAAACAAGTCCCGAAATAGAAAAGTAACAAGCTATTATAACCTTTGGTAACCTTTGGTTAGCTTCCGCCCGAATTGTTCATTCTGAAAAAGGTCAAGCTTTTCACCCCACCGTAAAATCCGAACCACGCCCCAACAGCAGCTCAGCACATCCATTTACCTACCAACCATTTTATTGTGTGGAAGGATGAACAGCTGGGTTTTGCTGCGCGCCGGCTGCCGTCACCGAGTCTCGAATCCGGGGCCGATGGATTCGTAGTCGGCCCCGACAGGGCAAAAGAAAAGTGATTCCAAGGCCTTTCGTGTATTCAGAAGTACACCTCGTCAGGAATTGTGAAATTCATCCCATATCATATATATATATATATATATATATATATATATATATATATGTTTCATCCTCAGAATTTATACTTTCTTTGTGATAGACTGAATTGCTATAGGATATTCCCTTCTCCAGACATCTACATAATGTTTGTGTATCTTTCACAGGAATAAGTTTAATTGTTCCTGGCCCTAAATTAAATTGAACGGAGTTTATGTAACAACATGTAAACAGCTTGTGTTTGACATCTCTCTTTCTCTCTCTCTCTCTCTATATAGTATATATATATAACTTTTTCTCCTTTTCCCACCGTTGAGGCTGAGCGTGTGTTGGATTCTCATTTGTGAACCCAAAGGTCTCCCACTGACTCACCTTTCATAGCCATTTATGGCATGTTAGAACATGTTGTGACTCGTGTTAAATTCCTGTTTCAATTTTCGTTTGTGTCCTCGGAATGTCTACAACTTGGGTATAACAGCTCATACCCAATCTGTTTTTGGTCATATAAAGTATATTTACCCCACGGCCACTCGCTCTAAAGTATAATAAAGTGTAACGTTTCAGTTACTACTTTAGTGCTCATCGAGTCAGATATAGAACTTGAAAAAAGAAATCAATTTTAACTTCAACTTTCAAAATGAAAGCTGTTATTGGAGATATATATATATATATATATATATATATATGGGATGGATTTCACACTTAAACACGTGAAATGAATGAATGATGCAAACACACAAGGAAAAAGAATGACACTCCTGATGAGGTGTACTGCTGAATACATGAAAAGCCTTGGAATATTTTTTCTTTTTCCTTGTGGAATTTGTATCATATACATATATATATATATATATATATGTGTGTGTGTGTGTGTGATACAGATACTGCGACTCAAATGATGCAATGCACCCTCCTCAGTCCTTTAGAAATTATGCTGAGGGTTTCCTTATTTTTCCTTTTCTTTTCGGGGCGAGGGGGGGGGGGGGGGGGATTGTAAAATGCGGAGAGAGGGCGGATTGTAAAATGTGGAGGGAGGGGGAACAGTTAGAAATCACTTCTACTGATTTCCATAACGTTAATTTAAAAAGTATTTTTTGTTTCGAATTTAAAACGAAAAGGAACGAAAATCAATATCGACCTCGATGATAGGGCTGCTTCTAAACTAATGTATAGGGCCTATACCTCTCTCCTTCACAAATAGGCCTATTGAAAATTTTTTGTAGACCCAAATTCGTTCGTTTCCCTTTGAAAGAGACAAATCGGGATGACGATAAAAATCACTTGTGTTATTAAAAGAAACTGTTGATATTCTTTTCTATTTGGAAACGAACCATTTTGAAAAAGAAATTGTCATCCTCGTTTTTCATTAAGCCAAAAAAAATCATTATTTATTCTTTAACATTTACTGCAAATAAGGAAAAATACGTTTCATTTAATTAAAGTTTATTCCAATTTTCTTCAGTTATTTTCAGTTTGTCTCTCTCTCTCTCTCTCTCTGAAATTTAGTTCATATTTATAATTATTTGAACGTATTCATATTTATTCAGCAGCCCATTTTTAGGGTTCCACACAAAATCCAATTATTTCACAGTTATACAATTCCTTTATATATATTCCTCGCACGCCAAAGGACTATTAACACAGGATGTTTTAACTCAGGGGTCAGGAAAGTAGCTTTTCGTTGCATTTCAACCTTGGGGAATGTAAATTATATTATCTCGTATAGGAACGCACCATAGATAGAACAGACTCTCTCTCTGCGACTCTTTTTGTGGTCTGCATGACCCTCCATGGCTTCCTTATGCGTGCGGTAACTCTTTTTCCAAAACAAATTAGGCCTAGAACCCTCATACACTACCTCTCTATTTAGTAAATAGCTAAATTGCATGATACTGCCTATAATTGTGTTCCCATAAGTTGCAGTAATAACAGACACAGATCAATAACGGATTGTGGCCGTACCATTAAAAAAAATATTAAGAACAATTTATTTTTAAATATTTCTTGAACCTAAAATTAATGTTAATAAGTAATTAAGTATATATTCACATAATTAATTCATACGTAATAATAAATATTGTAAATACATGAAAAAGTAATATATAGTTAAAAGTTAAAAACTGTTTCACAGCAACCTCGAGGGCCCACATGTGTCGTCTAGTAGGCCCTGAAATTTTCTGTTTCGATCCTATTAGTATTTTGCAATATGCCGAGGTCACATATTTTTACCCCGCAGTATTTAATTTTATTTAAAGGTAAATTTTAAAACCCCATTTGTAAATCCGATGAAATAAATTCAGGTAATGAGGTAATGAGTGCCTGTTGTTACCTTTTTATGTAAATATATCTCTATTTTCAGTATCATTCTAATTTCTCTTTAATGGAATACTTTTTGGTCTGAACCCCGGATGACCTTCGACAAAATGTCTCTTGTACTTATATAGGTATGGTATGATGTTTTTTTCATTGTATTTCAGAATAGTCAGATGTACTTCATTGCGGGGGTCATATTCGTGTTAGTTATGGTTCAACCTGTTTCTTAAACTTTACTGATTATAATTTTTTCAATACATTAATATAATTTATACATTTTATTTTCGCTTTAATCTAATCATTAATTTTATTACAAGAGAAAACACATCCCTAGTATATTTTTGTAAGTAATGATTTCTGACCATATGTTTATCCAGTTACTCAGTTTGAGCATAATAATATTATTATGGTAAGCATAATTCTTGAAATATGGTAATGAATTATATTCCTATAAGTTTGTAAGTAATTATTATTATTAATAATAAAATATATACAAAAATAACTATTACAAATCCATTATTTTAAATGGCTAACCAGCATTTAGAAAAAAACGTCCTCATTTAAAATAGAATACTTAGTAATAAATTAAATATTTTCATAAACGATGAAAATGTTAATTGAATAAAGGCTTACTTTTTATTATTTTATCAGGACTGCGGTAAAACCAAATAAGTAAAATCGATAAATCCTACTTGGCAATCGCACGAGTTGTCAACTCACGGGCGCCATGTTTGTGTCTGCCTGGAAACTCATTTATAAAAATGCAGTTATAACATTTTAATTAAAACTGTTGATGCCTGATGACCCAAAGATGTCTTGTCTTAGCACTGTGCATTATTACAGTGCATTTATGAATTGTAATTACGCAGTTATTCTTTACTAGTTTTAAAATATAATCTTTATGTTCGTATATAGGTGCTGATAAAACAAAAACAAGCACGTTATTGCTTATATTCATTATTGTTATTACTCACATAGGCACGATGCTATTTTGAGTATGTTACTCATAAACCAAACGTCATCGATGGTATATAATATTATAATAAATCTGATACAGCATGATAGGTTACACACAAGTAAATATATATATATACAGGGTGAGTCAAAAGTAGCGCCCGATTTCTGTTTTTTCGGCTGTCAGATTCTTTCTGGGAAGTCATGTTGTTAATAATTGTCTTGCAGATACAGTTCCGTAATAATTTTCCCCCGAATAAATGGTCAGATAAACATGTCATTCATTTATTTCTACCTTCTTGTACACTGTAATACAAATGACAAACAAACAATCAACTGACAGAAATCGGGCGCTACTTTTGACTCACCCTGTATATATATATATATATATATGTGTGTGTGTGTTACACTGTGCATGGAACAAGAAACTCTTCTGGGAAAATTAAATCCACTATACTGTAGTTCGAATAAGTACTTATTCGAACTATAGTGGATTTAATTTCCTCAGAAGAGTTCCTTGTTTCATGCACAGTCCGTGTCACCGTGTGTAACATAAAAGTTTCTCAAGGGACCATTCTGAGTTGTATTATATAATATATATATATATATGGTCATAGTGTACTTAACAGCCCTCAAATATTGATTTGAGTTTGAAGCCTATTCGTGAAAAGTTTTGCTGGAAAATATGAGAATTTAACTAATTAACAGCTTGAAGTTAAATAATTCTTAATATTCCTTTTACTCTAATGTACTCAACAGCTTAGATTATTCTGCTATATTTTTCTGGTAAATTTGTACACAGTCAGAATGGATCACTGAGTTAAGACAGTGGAAGGTAGTTACAAAGCATTATGAATTTACCCTTTCCCACAATGCAAATCACCTACAATTTCTACAACCAACTTATTTTGATCGAAAAGTTCAAAGCTGTTGTGTCTGAATTTACGTGAGCATTTCAAAAAATAAATTATTTTGTAGATTTGAAAATATGGAAGAACTTACATAAAATATTATCCTTAAAACTAATTGAATAAACTGTTTTCTGAACTCTGTTGTAAACAATATAATTATTTTAAGTAATGATGATAATGAAGTTTCTTAAAAATATATTTTCATTTTGTTAATCGTTTTCTATATTCCAATACTATTTATTATTTGCTTGTGTCTGTACACTAGAGAAATATTTATATTAAAGTAGAATGACTTCCCTTTTCCAGAAAACTTGATGCTGTTTCCTCTTCAGTTACTTCCTTCCTTTCATACGAATGTACACAACATTAACGTTAGAAGTTATTCAGGGAGAAATCTTAGTATATATTTGCGCATTAAACCGCTACCAATCAAAAACTAAAAATCACAGTGAAGAAATTAGTTATAGTTTCGTGTGCTTAATTTGGAATAATATTTTCAGAAGATTTCGAATATGGCCCAATATGGCAAACCGTATGAACTTTTTATTGTCAGGTGATAATATTATATTGATTGCGTACATATTGCTTCCTTAAATAGTTATGACGTCTGTTTATTTAAACCACACGTAGAAAACTCATTAAAGTTTATTCATTATTATTCGAGCTCAGTAAAGCAGCCTAAAGCTTTGTTAAAAAACGTATGTAAATTCTGTGTAGAATTATTTATAATATTGGTAGCCATGCATGACTCACGTCTGTGAAAATTACCAAGGAATTTTAAAAGACTAGAAAAGGACATTTGTGGATTACAGAATCATACACAATGATGAGTTATATTTTTAGGTATTTATAATGGTGTACTTATACTCTAGCGTCGGAAATAATTTCTACGTTTAATATCAACAAAAAATACATGAGCTTCAATATAACTTTATCAAAAGTATTAAAACTATATTACAACTGATAAATGCGCCATGTTGACAACGTAGCTGCTTCTATTGCCCGGTTAGGTCAACTGTACGCCCTTGACGATTGGTTAGGTTAAGTCGTGATATTTTCGTTAGTTTAAACGAAAATATCATGACAACCTAACCAATCGTCAAGGGCGTAAAGTTGACCTAACCGGGCAAAGCGGCAGCTACATTGTCAACATGGTACATCACGTGCCTTATTTCCCAGTTATATTCACGAATTCTTATGGAGAAATAAATATAAAACTAACTTATTTGCCCATTTGATTATATCCATTAATTAATGACATTTATCAGTTCTAATATCGTTTTAATATTTTTAATTATAATAGTTAATTTCCGACGCTAAACTATACGTATACCTTTATAATAAAACTATTTAAATAGCCTGTTAAATAGGCTTAATGCATACTAGGTTGTCATTCTACTACATTTAAGTAGGCCAGACTTGAGCTGAATCATTAGTAGTAATGTTTGCTTATCGTATTAAAATTAGTGTCGCAGTCTCGTACGTACGTACATCATTTATTAATGAATTAATTGTAGCCTTGGTCTGTCGTGTACCGACTGGCATTTGTTGAAATGAACATTCAATTGGAAAGGATTGAGCTGATCGCAAGTGCTAACTTGCTTTACAGAAGCTAGTTTTTAAAGTTTAATGTTGCTATTATAGGCTTAATGAGAAAGGATTAACTTTATTAGATTACTACGCTGTAGCTTGTATCACTCGCTATTCAGCTAATTTTTAAATAGGCCCTGACATACATGTAAGCATATGTTAGGCCATAAAATAAGGTCTGTTTATTGGACTAATAATACATAAATATATTAAGGCTATATCCCACGAAATTCTTACAATATAGGCTATAAAGTAAATAAGTCTGATAAATATAATTATACTTTCTCTTTAATTTTTCTCGAATTCTCTCCGTCAGACTTGGAGAGATGGAGATACAAGGAACGCATGCGCCCGGAATTTGAATTTCAAAGAAAAGTCAATGAAAGTCCCTAATTGTCGCTTTATTTTTAGTATGTGAACCTTATTTATTAAATGTAGTAACTACATGAACTCTTATTAATAGTTTTTGAACAGCTGACCAACTAAATAAAATTAATACGCACTTTAAAGCAAATTTTGTAGCATAAAAAAGTTCCTCAATTGACTTTCGAGGTGGGGTCACACATGTTTCAAGGGCGCATGCGCAACCCGCCACCATTCTCTCTCTCTCTGACAGTTGATCGCGCTTACTGCCCACACTGTCTCAAATTCGGGAATCAGAAGCGTTTTAGCTGTTGAGTTGTTCGTACGTTACGTTTATTAAAAGAAAATGAGGGAAATTGTGCATTTACAGACTGGCCAGTGCGGCAATCAAATTGGTACTAAGGTATTGATGATTAATTTTGTATATTAATAAAATTAGGCCGACTAGACATAGATTTAATTCTTTTTCTAAACTTAAAAGGTCTGTTACAGTTAACCTAACTTACTACTTTGCCTAGCTTCAAACCACGCCACATGTCGCGTCCCGCTTTATGCAACGTGTTATCCGGTTATAGTTAAATTGACTACCGTAATTTGTCACTTAACAGCTTCAGTAACATTTTTTGTGTGCTAAATACGAATCTAACATTCTTTTTTGAGAGAAATGAAAGGAAAATATCGAAAAAAAGATTTTAAATACGAACTACTTTATACCGCGCACGAACTATTTACACTGCGAAATTCCATATATTTTTGCAATAATATAATTATTATGTATTATATAATAATTTATTATTTATATTATATTAATTATTTGTTTATATAAATTTAATTATTCCAAAATCTGTAGAATAATTATGGCAACTCGATATGATTAAGCATTCCGCGCGATTCATTATTGTTTCTGGAAATACGAGTAAATCATGGACGTGAATTATAATTTACAGTGGATTTTTGTGAATATTATATCAGAAGAAGATGCAGTGAAATTTTTTCGGTAATTGTGTGTTTTAAGTAACTGTCATTTTACACACCAAAATACATTTTTCTAGTAGTATTTGATGTGATTTGTTCAAATATGACCTCCATTTCCGTCGGAAATGAGATCCAACAAAGCTATAGTACTTTGAAGTTTGGCCCATTTTCAAGGGAAATGGAGGTCAAAATCTAAGCAAAACACCTCAAATATTACTAGGAAAATGTATTTTGGTATTAATTAACCTAACCTAACCTTACCTAACATGAATGTTATTACATTATCATTTGTATAATTTAGGTCTCGGGGGTACGGGGGCGGAGCCCCCGTAAAGATCACTCATCACAAATTGATCGATTGAACGACATTTTAGCGTCGGAAATTCAAAAATAAAAAATATAACCCGATACCGATCAATTTGTGATGTGTGATCTTTACGGGGGCTCTGCCCCCCTACCCCCGAGACCTAAATTATACAAATGATGCGAATTTATTTGGCGGAAGCGTAATGAAAACGAAGATATATTTAGAAAAATATTAAAGGATATAGCTGATTTCAAATAAATATTTCCCTTTCGTACGCCGTATGAAGTAGTTCGTATTTAAAATCTTTTTTTTCGATATTTTCATTTCATTTCTCTCAAAAAAGAATGTTAGATTCGTATTTAGCACACAAAAAAGTATTACTGGTGAAAATTTGGTTAAAAAAAGCCGCCTGCTGCCAAATGGAAAAGATCCCAGAAGGGTCTACCGAAGCTACCAGAGCCCCAAGTGTTTAGCTTTGGGATAGGCTGGGACTTTATAATTCTAAGCATCTAATAGGCTACTGTACGTTGGATTAGCCTATTTTTATTTGTGGACGTCGGCAGAGGCCTGATAACAGCCAGGTGGTCATATGTCAGGGAGAAAGTGACTAGCAAAATTTTCAGTTTGGAATATGAGGGAAATGTGTAAATGGTATATATTCAATTTTTTTGCTCCTATATGGTATATATTTTTTCTTGCTATTATAATTGTTAAGCAGGTGCCTGTTAGGAAATGGCTTCACTAGTAGGCCTATATAATCTCAAAACGAGTGATAGGCTTTTGGTCACTGAGTTGGGAATAAAAGATTTAAAATATGTAAGGCATAAAATTATGTAGAACTTTTAGAACCTTCCTAAGAAAAAAACTTAATGGGTCCAGAGTGCAGGGCCAAGCATCACGTTCTTGGGATTGTTACTGTCTTACGTACCCAATTGGCTCCTGATGCCTACCCCTTTTTTTCAGAAAAGTTGTGCATATTTTTGAAATGAATGTTTGAGGCCCAACATTCAGATTAGATTTAAAATGTGAAAAGAAAAAGTAAACCATTTCCATAATTGGGCCTGCCAGCCCCAATAAACTTTACCCCCCCCCCCCCCCCCATTCTTGGCCCCTGCGAGACTGGAAAGTTTTGGTGGAATTTTAGCTTAATAGGCTAGTACAAGCCCTATTTAGATGTATCTTCTCTTTTTTTTTCTATAGGATTTGACTACTATCGTTTCCACCAAACTTCTCGTAGGTCAACTGGGTTGGGTATAGGCCTACATTTTTAAGGCATGTTAATTTGGATAAAATTTTATTGCTAGTCCTTTAGGTTACTTTTGACTACTAGGAGAAACCAAGTTGTTTGGATATATGTTGAAAATGTAACTACTGGTTTCAAACCCTATAGGTGGTTTAAAATGAAGCGAAATGGTAGCACTAAAAAATAATAGGTTTTGAGTGATGTTGGGAGGGGAGCTAAATTGATTTGTCCCTACTTAGACCAGCTTAAATGAGTACTTTAAAAAGAAATTCATCTTGTAACCAGTGCTGCAAGGTCTTAAAATGAATAATTTTTCAAAACTAGTTTTTTATTGAGATCGGGTTAAGAAATTCATTCCTTTTTATGGCGCAGACGTGTACCTACTTCAGTGATCAAAGCCTTAAATAAAATTCTCTATTGTTTGAAAGCTTACTTTAGAATTTCAGTTAGTATCGTGGTTCAGTAGAATCGGTCTCAAAAGTTGCAGGGAAAATGGCAGGCTTACATTTTTGTATTGGGTGAATATTCTCAATTATGAGAAGTCTAATTAGGGAAATAAATCATCACTTAAGAAATAGATTTATCAGAAGCAAACTATTTAGGCTTTGTACTAAGTTCTTCAGCACTCGCACCGGCTACGTACCCATCGTGGCCAATGTGACGCCGCTTCTCATCGATCAGTGAAATTAACGACATTGGGTCTGGAGGAGAACAGTTGGATGGGAGACAGTCCTCTGCGTTCAGGACTTCAGGTTATGTAGTGAGTTACTCGTGGTAAGCGTCCACGTAAAGCTGTAAGTCCCCTCCGTCATATGACCATAGATGTAGAGATTAAAACGGTGTTTTGTATTACCCATATGTAGCCTACTCCGGTTAAAGTTTTAACCCAGAACTTTAAAAGGGGAATTAAGTAATGCTTGAGTCGATCTTAAAGATTGTCAAAATATGAACTTTAGACCAAAAATGGTAAAATACTCGTTAGTGTAATAATTTTATTTTAACACACGGTTTGTATACTGTGCTGCGGAGAATGTCTACAACGCATAGGACAGTTTTCTGAAAGGTTCTATTTTTTATTTTTTTTTACATTTTGTTAAATTAAATTATTAGGTTTATTAGTTATTTTTTAAGAATTTGGCTTCTTAATCTCAGCTGAAGATCCCTCTCTCTCTCTCTCCGAGTATTTGACCATTAACCATTCATAAAGTACGAATTGGTAGCAAGTCAATTGGACTTTGTAAATTGTTTAAATGAACTCCAGAAGCAGTATGGGATAGTCAGACAGGATATGCTGAAGACTAAGTAGGATGGAGCTGTTTTGCTACGCATTTTAATAATGAAATGTACAGATTTACAAAATATTGGCAAAGATTTTTTTTTTTTATTGGTATAGGAATTATCTTCCGGCTTCACATTTGTCTTGCTAGTAAATTATTGGAAGGTTTATACCAGGGGTTCTCAACCTACTTCCATTACCCACCTGAAGCATTGGGGCTCACCCCGTTACTCGTAATGACGCGTAAATTAAGTAAAAGTAATTGTTTATAATTATAAAATTGTCTTTAAACACCACTCTTAAGTAAAGTGTGTGGGGCTTCCATTACTCCCCTGGATATCCCAAATTAGCCCTTTGGGGTTAATTACCCACCGGTTGAGAACCCCTGGTTTATACCTTGTATGAATTGAACAAAACCTGGATTTCTTCCTACTTGGGATATACTTTGTTTAACACCAAGTCAAATTTAATGAGTTCGGATTTTGTATAGAATCTGCGTAAACGTACCGTACCTATGGCTACATACTTTAGTTTAGGATTGTTTCACCTTTCCACCGTGGTTGAGTCAGTCAACGACCTCATGACCACCCCCGAACTAAATTCGGCCATGACCGTCATGGTCATTTATCACAATTTCGACTATCTATCGGATTCAGTTAATGTGACAGGTATTTTTATTTTACTGTTATTTAGAAAACCTTGTTTACGCTACAATTATGTATGGTTCTTCCAAGTGCGTGTGTATACAGTCACTCACACACACACACACACACACACACTAGGCTCGCGATATTTCGCGATTTGTGTTAACGATTTTTGTACTTCACAAACCTCTAGAATTGCTACCTTTTTTCTTAAATAGTTTGCGAAGTACAAAAACCGTAACAAATCATGGAATATCGCGACCAGGTGGGACCTCTATTTTTGAAAATTTGCAAACTATTCCCGACGAGTTTCCGAATTTAAGCCATTTTACAGTTCTGCTTATTGTTTATAATGGTTGTTAGTTAGTTCAAATCCTTTGATCAGTTTGGCATTTAAATCTTATTTCCTCACAACGAATGAATGCCATGCAAAGTTTCCCAAACTATTCAATTATCAACTAATGCAATAGCCCAAATCCACATACAGGGTGTCCCAGAAGTCTCGACTCGTAGGGAAAATAGACATTATATTTTTAAAGTGAAACGCTCATTTCTAATGGCAGTTTTACATATTTCGGGAAAGAAAAACACCGTGATGGCTCACTATACCAGTCAAGAGAAGGTGGAACTGGTATTGCTACATGTTTCCGGGAAAAGCCAGAGGGAGGCATGTCGGTTATTTCACGAACATGCCTCCCTCTGGCTTTTACCAGAAACATTTAACAATACTAGTTTATTCATTGGTATATCAAGGGTGTTTTCTTTCCTGAAATATGTAAAACTGACATTAGAAACGTGTTTGTTTCACTGAAAATGTCTATTTTCCCTGAGTCCAGACTTCTGGGGCACCCTGAATATACTGGTTGAATTTACAATTTTTTTAAATTTAATTAAGTTCGTATATAAACCGGCTCGAATCAATAGCGTTTCTTAGAATAAATTTAGGCACTCTTGTATCCTGTGAATGTTGTTGGATGTGTTTAAAGTATTCGGATTAGGCGTGTAATAAATAGTTTATTTGTATCTTAATTTTTCAGTTTTGGGAAATTATCAGTGATGAACATGGAATCCAGCCAAATGGAGAATACACAACGGGAGTCGAGAAGGACTTGATGGACCTTCAATTGGAAAGAATTAATGTATATTACAACGAAGGAAACCAAGGCAAATATGTTCCCAGAGCAGTTCTTGTCGATCTTGAACCAGGAACGATGGACAGTGTGAGAGCTGGTCCGCACGGCCGTTTGTTCAAGCCAGACAGTTTTGTATTTGGTAAGAACTGCATAATTTCTGTAATTTCTTAGTGATATATATATATATATAGATATAATATATATATATATATATTATATATATATATTATTTTATTTATTTATTTTTTTATTTTTTTTTTTTTTTTTTTTTTTTTTTTTTTTTGCTATATTTTTATTTTCACATCGAGTATGATATTGGAAAGATATTTCTAAGTTCGAGTTATAAATTTAAAAATGCCATACGCAAACTGTTTTACTGCTACTGGAAATTGGTGCCATTAAGTCATTATTATTAATTTTTTACTACATTACAAGTTTCTAGGAAAATAGTACTAAATTTAATGTAATATAATTTTGAAAGCCTAAATTAATTTTTGTAGCAAGTTGAGATACTGGTGTGTTCCCATATGGAGTATCAGTTTTGGAAACCACGTGAAATTGAATGAAAATAATTTAAACTACAGGAACTTTATTAGGAACAACAGTAGCTAGTGGAATGGGGAGTACTTAATATAAGATGTTCTCTTTTCTTCCCAGGTCAAAGCGGAGCGGGGAACAACTGGGCCAAAGGTCACTACACTGAAGGAGCCGAGCTCGTTGATGCAGTCATGGATGTTGTGAGGAAAGAGAGCGAAAAATGTGACTGTTTACAAGGATTCCAACTTACACATTCCCTCGGTGGGGGCACCGGGTCTGGCTTGGGCACACTGCTCGTGTCTAAAATCCGAGAGGAATTCCCCGACCGAATCATGAACACATTCTCCGTTGTTCCTTCGCCAAAAGTTTCTGACACAGTCGTCGAACCGTACAATGCAACGTTATCTATTCATCAGTTGGTAGAAAATACAGACGAAACTTATTGTATCGATAATGAAGCTTTGTACGACATCTGCTTCCGAACTTTAAAATTGCAAAACCCCACATACGGCGATTTGAACCACCTGGTTTCGTTGACAATGTCCGGCGTAACGACCTGCTTAAGATTCCCTGGTCAGTTGAATGCTGATCTTAGAAAGTTGGCTGTAAATATGGTTCCGTTCCCTCGTCTGCACTTCTTCATGCCAGGTTTCGCACCACTGACAGCGAGAGGTTCTCAGCAGTATCGCGCCCTTACTGTTCCCGAATTAACCCAGCAAATGTTTGACGCGAAGAACATGATGGCTGCTTGCGATCCACGTCACGGTAGGTACTTGACAGTGGCTGCCATCTTCAGAGGTCGTATGTCGATGAAGGAAGTAGACGAACAGATGTACAACATTCAAAACAAGAATTCCTCATTCTTCGTGGAATGGATTCCAAACAACGTGAAGACCGCCGTATGTGACATTCCTCCGAGAGGTCTAAGAATGTCGTCCACGTTCATCGGAAACTCGACCGCCATTCAAGAATTATTTAAGAGAGTGTCAGAGCAGTTCACAGCTATGTTCCGACGAAAGGCGTTCTTGCATTGGTACACTGGTGAAGGCATGGATGAAATGGAATTCACGGAAGCGGAATCTAACATGAACGATTTGGTCTCCGAGTATCAGCAATACCAAGAAGCAACGGCTGATGACGAAGCGGAGTTCGAGGAAGAAGGCGAAGTAGAAGGGGAATATGCTTAGAACTCATTTTTATTTTTAACCTAACACACTCATTCCATGTTATGATGGCGAAATTATTCCTGTTTTTCAGTATTAAAAAATACCGAAAATAATTTAATTCTATATACTTTATTAAACTTATTTTATTTACTCTCTTTGTTTCCTGTTTGTGTACAGAGTACTTGATGGAAATCGAAGAATGAATTAAACTATGATTAGCTTCTAATCGTTTCAGTCCTCGTCATAAGGCATTTTGACGATGTTTTGGCTGCGTACGAAGTGAACTGGAGAGGCAACTGCATGGCAGAATGATGAAGTGGATTAAATATGGGGAAGTAAAAGTTGCGTGAAGGAAGTTAAGCGCGTGTAAAAGTATAGGAAGATTGGAAGGAAGGTAAACGAGCAATGGAAGTTACTCTTAGCAACTGTTGGAATGTTTGATGGTATGGAAGATTAAAATGGCTACGAAATCGGACGCAGAGAACCGTAACCCAACCTAACCCAGACCCAATGACGCGTAACTTCCCTGATTGACGGGAAGTGGTGGTGGTAAACACGCCACGATATACCCCTGTGAATGCTATATCTACCTCCTCCTCCCCTCGCACGTTGCTATGGATTTCTAGTGACGTTTGAATTGCGGTGTGGATTCAATTTTCAATTCGTGTATTTTACACCCGAGCCGTAGACAGTATCTTTCAACTCCACCCGAAACCCCTCCAAAATAAGGGAGAGGGCGGAATTAAGAAAATGCTTGGTCTAACAAGGTAACCATTAAAAAAAAAAAAAAATCCAGGACTTTCTCGAAACCATATTTGGTATGGCCGTGGGAAAAATGAGTGAATGATGGGTTATGGTTGGTGCTTGAAGGAGAGGAAGACTGCGTGAGAGAGTGGGAAAATTAGTAAATGTGAACAAACTTGAATTTATATAAATTTGGCATTAAAATGAGAAATAGAAATGGAGGTGGTTTGTGACGTAAATGACTGGTCTCGCCTGATGTGCCACTAAAAGTACATCCCACCCCCCACCTTCGTCATGAAAGGTAACCCTGGTTCTCTGAGGTTAGGATGGTACTTCATTCCCATTTCGTAACGTAGATGTATGTATGTATTTTCTCTCCCATCTATTGACAAATGGAAAGAAGTTCTTAGATAAAGCATGCATGTAATGTTTGGTACCCATTGCCTAAATGCCTGCTAAAATTAACTGAAATCTTAATTTAGTTAAAAAATAAATAAATAAAATCAAAGGCTTACGGTGGTCACCAATGTCGGGTATATTGGTATAGACCAGTGGTTCCCAACCTTTTCACCACAAAGGACCCCTTTTATTTTTTTCCACGGACCCCATGTTTTTGAAAGATTCCGTCTACCAAACAGTTTTTATTAACTAATAATTAACTCGTTTTCTCATTTTTCACTATCAAATAAAGGACATATAAGAGAGTATGCAATTAAAATAGTGTATTAAAAAAGTAATAATTACAGCCAAGAGCAAGGAAACTTGAAATTTTAGCCTAAGCGCCCTTATCGTGGGTAAATGTACGATTTCTATTGGAACCTCTCGAAATATTGAAAGCTCACGGACCCCCAGTACTACCTTCGCGGACCCCCAGGTTGGGAACCACTGGTATAGACCTTAGTTTTGGCATACTGGGGATCTATGAATTAGAATTTTGGCAAGTAAAACGTATCTTGTCAATGTTGCCTTTTTCAAGGGATTAATGTAAGAGTTGGACAAGATTTAAAAAGTTGGTTTACTCAGTATTTAGATTACAGCCTCTTCAAATCGGAACTGCTAAAGCGAATTTCCAGACTTTTAGTGAACTCGAAGTACAGTTGCGAAAACGCTATCATCGTGAGTATTTAATATGAAAAATACTAATTTGTATGAGATCAAATTTGGCAAATTGCAGTTAAACGAGTCCGTCTGATTCATGACGCGTAAAGTTGGTGATTCTGACTGATATCATAGAATACAGTGAAATGATAAAGGTAACTTACGTCCAGGAAGCTAATTTTCCCATTACGTTGGTCGGGGAGTCGAGGTTTGGGTGTCCCTGGGATTACATGTAGCCCGAGCATTAACGGAGTAAGTGGCTAACAACCAACTCAGGAACCAGCAGGCGGGAGCGAACCAGAGCCTCGCCACTCGGAGTCCGCCACCGTAACCATTAAGCTACCTCGATTCTGATATGGTGGTCCATGAATAAAGGTGTTCGATAACAAAACAAACTTAAAAACAATTCTTCATTCAGGAAGAATGCATTGTATAAGATATACATCGCATCCGTATAGGCTTACACAATGTTGGCATCAACGTTTAATTTGGTAGTTCAGTGACAAGTAGTGTAATCATAGCATTCTCATCTGAATATGCCGTTGGAAAGTAAGAGCTTTTCAGGCAAGAAAAATCTTTGAGATTAATTTCAATTTCTACAAAAGAAAATAAATAGAAATAATGGAAAATAAAGCTGCAGTTAATTAATTCGGTCATTAAAAATGAGAATTGAAGTAGTCTTAGAAATAATAGAGAAAAAGGAATGGTAAACAATACAGGTTGAAGTAGCAATAATAATTAATTTCTGTTATTACAAATGAAAAATGGTGCAATCTTAAAGGAACAGAGAAAGAGAAAAATGACTCCTTATATATACAGCATAATGGAAACTTTTAAAATAGTTTAGTAACTCGTTATTGCACCTGATTTAAGACTGAATTTTGCGTATGTTTAACCTTGGTTTTGCTTCCCCTGAAATGTTCATTCTGACGAAGATCAAGCTTGTCACCACCTTAGATCTAAAGTTTAATGTGGAATCCGAACCTACCACGACGGTCAGAAATTACAAAGTACTCGCCCGAATGCGATCTCATGATCCCGATCAGCCCAGCGCCTTAACCACTAGGCTACGTAGGGTATCCATTTATCTACCAACCATTTTTTTCTTGTGTGAAAGGATGAACGGTTGTTTTGCTGCGCGCAGCCTGCTGTTATTGGGTCTTGATCCCAGGGCTGATGGATTCGTAGTCAGCGATGTTAACTATATATAATATATATATATATATAATTTTTTTGTTAGTGTTGTTTAACCTCTTTCTTAACATCTAAGGTCATATGACGGAGGGGACCTACAGCTTTACGTGGGATCCGAACTACGGGTCGCTACATAATCTGGGCGCGGAGGACGGTCTCCCATCCAACTAGTACCTAGACCCAATGTCGCTTAACTTCGCTGATCTCCGGGAAGCGGTGTTACGACATTGGCCACGACGTAGCCCATATATATAATATATTAAGCACACCGGACCAAAAATTAGTCACCCCTAATAGCACCGATAGTAGGAAGTTCAAGGTCACACAGAGGGCGCTGATGTAGCATTGGTAAGTGACAAGTAGCGGTGACGTAGCACACAGGATCAGATCTGTTTCGTGAGGTGGTGAAGAACAAAGTGTGTGTTGGATATAGTCTGTAAAATGGGTCGTGAGGCAGACGTTACTCAGTGGCAAAAAGGAGCCATCGTGTTTGGCAGAGCCCACGGACACACAATGTCTGAAGTAGCCCAATTTGTTGGTGTGTCAACGCGTACTGTCCAGCGAGTTTACAAAGAGTGGTGTAGTTCGCAATCAACTGACAATCGACGGCGTAACTGTGGCCGGAAAACAATTCTCGACAATAGGGGCCGCCGCCATGTTTCTCGTCTAGTAACTGCAATTCGTTTTCAAACCAGAGAACAATTGCTCCAAGAAACCAATGAGGTTCTCCAGCGACCAATTTCCGAACGGACATTGCGACGAGAACTGCATGCGATGGACATCTGGAGCAAGGTACCACGGAAGAGGCCGCTGTTAACAGCAAGTCACAAATTGGCACGTTATAAATGGGCTCAGAGGCACAAAAACTGGACTGCGGCAGATTGGAAACGTGTAATTTGGTCCGATGAGTCCCGTTTTTGTTTGTTCTCCAATGATGGGAGGCGACGAGTACATCGCAGGTCCAATGAAGCCTTTAATCCTGAATGCGTCGAAGGTGTTGTTCAGGCTGGAAACAGAAAGTGAAGCGCAGGACTCTGGCGGAACTTCGGGACCGGCTGATGAACGAGTGGTAGCAAATCGATGTTCAGTACATGCACAACCTCGTAGAGTCTCTGCCTCGTCGGATTCGTGCGGTTATCAAGGCCAGAGGCGCCGTCACACGTTATTAGGTACATTCTGAGAGGGGTGACTAATTTTTTGTCCGGTGTGCTTATATTATGCAACAAGAAGGGGCGAAAACGCCCCCAATAGCGCCTCCTCCTCTTCCGCCATAGAAAAAGAAGAGGGCCAAAATCAAAGTCCATGGTTTTGGAGATGCCTGGACACTGTACGTTTGAAGGACTAGGGGTCATAGACGGGGAAAGATGGATTGAGGAAGATTGTTCCAGAGTTGACTGGTTGAGTAGATGGACTGAAAATATTGATTAACCCTTGCGTTAGAGAGTTGGACAGAAAAAGGAATGGGAAAGTGTCGAAAGTCCGGTGCTGCGTGCTCTCCTTATACAGTAGAAGGAGGCATGCAGTTAGAGAGTTCAGAAGAACAGTGTCTGTTATAATAGCGATAGTAAAGAGAGAGTGAGGTAACATTGCGGCGAAGAGAGAGATTGAAGATAGTCAGTAAAAGACGGGGAAACTGATGAGACGAAAAGCCTTTGATTCCACCCAGTTAAGTACGGCTGTGTGGGTATATTATATACAGTGTGTCCGTAAAGTCATGGTGGGATTTTAAATAGCTATATTATTGCAACGAAACATGATAATGAGATGAAAAAAAGGCAAATTGAAGAACAACTCTAAAAGAATAACTTTATTTAACGTAGTTCGATATGGGCTCCTCTGGTAGCCCTGCAGACATCTAGGCGGTGATTCAATTCCAGCCACACACACCCAAGAACATCAGGAGTGACGGATGCGATAGCTTCCGTGATTCGCTCGTGCAAGTGATGAATATCCCTAATGGGTACACTGTACACGCTTTGCTTGACGTAACCCCACAAATAAAAGTCCAAAGGTGTCAGGTCCGGAGAGCGTGGAGGCCATTGCTTCCATCCTCCTCTTCCTATCTATCTCTGTGGAAATTTTCATTAAGGAATTCTCGAACAACGTTGGCATAGTGCGGAGGAGCACCATCTTGCTGAAAGATGACATTATTGTCAATAAATTGGGGTACTGCAAAATGTTCCAACATAGCGAGGTAGTTGTGACGTCACAGTGGGTTTCGCGAAGAAAATGGGCCAATCACTCGATCTCGTGCTAGAGCACACCACACATTAACTTTCGGGCTATTACGCTCATGTTCAACATAGGCATGTGGACAGCCTAGACTAACTACGAGATAAAGGTTAAGCTTAGCCTAGACTAACTATAAGATACAACTTTGAGAGTTGTTCTTAAATTTGCATTGTTTCATCTCATTATCATGTTTCGTTGCAATAATATAGCTATTTAAAATCCCACCATGACTTTATGGACACAGTTTTAGCCGTTTAAGGTGATAATGATTTGATTGTATGCTAGTGATTAATTGATGCAATGACTGATTGCTTATTAATTAATGAAAGGCTGGGTTAATAATTTATGTTGTAAAGTCACCAATTGAAATAAGTGGTTATTTGATTAGGCCCACCATACTATCGGAAGTGACAGGAGTGGCAGCGAGGGTCACCAGCTTGGATTACACCCAAGCAAATTAATGTTAAGGTTATAAAAGACACCTTATAGTTTTGTATTTTATTATGAAAATAAAGCCGTTATTTATTCACTGTGATATAACAAAGAATTGACAGTAATTAATTGATAGTTTTACGTTACGCTTATGACATAGACTTAGCTAATAAGATGAAATGTTAATAGCTTAATTGACACGTAATAAATAATGTACTCATTGATGGTATGTAAATGGCATGCAAAATGGAACATTGAATGGGCCTAGTAAATGATATTTACCTTAAATTTACCTTAAAGCGCTTCTGCCTCAAGGGTGCGCTGCTCCCTCGAAGTCCGCTCAGCGCCTCCTGAGGCGGGGCCACGACGGGGTCGCCACCCCTCTTTTCTCTCGCTCCTGCCATACGATTTGGTCCCCTATTGAATTTGTGGGGGCTGGTCTGGCAGAGGAATACCCTGACACTGTGGGTTGGTCGGGTATGTTAGCTAAAAACATGTCCAAGTGTTTTTTAAAAGTATCTACTGGGACTGCACTTATATCTCTAAGGTACTGAGGCAAGGAGTTAAACAGGCGAGAACCCTGCCTAGAGATACTATTATATTGAAGGGTTTGAATCCTTCTCAGACTGTTTGGTGGGAGGTGATATTTTTTACACATTCTGCCAGTTCTTGTTAAGGTGGGGGCAACTAAAAGCCCTTCTAGAATTTTCCAGGTGTAGATTAGGATGTATCTCTCAAACCTTCTCTCTATGGAATAAAGGTTGAGGCCTCTGAGCCTATCCCAGTAGTTTAATTTGTTTTTACTCACCTGTTGCCCATCAGGTTGTTTAATATACGAGGTAAAGGTTCTTTGTAGGCCCTCAATTTTTTGCAATTCATTTTGTTTGTGGGGAAACCATAATTGAGCAGTAGTCAATGCGTGGAAGGACAAGTGATTTCCACAGGGTAAGCATGGTCATACTGTCCCTAGTTCTGAATGTCCTCAGTATATATCCTATTAGTTGTTTGCATGATGAGGTTACTTTGTCAATGTGCCTGTTGAATGTTGCATCTTCAGATAATATAATCCCTAGATCCCTGACATGATCAGTTTGTACAATATCTTTTCCTGCGGGTCCAGTGTAGTTGAATTGTTCTTTCAGGTATTTATTTGGTCCATACTTAATTAGTTCAAATTTGTCTTCATTGAAGGCCATATTGTTTGCATCTGCCCATGCATATATAGTTTGTAGATCTTTTTGTAGCTCTACACAGTCTTCTTTTTCTGTAATTGGTTTTAGTATTCTGGTATCATCTGCGAATGACAGGAGAGAGCTTCCTAGGTTACAGTTTATATTGTTTAGCATTATAATGAATAGAATTGGTCCTAGTACTGTGCCTTGCGGCACTCCACTAAAGATATAAAGAATGCACGTGCGTTTGGTACATTGAATGGAAAACATGACACTGATTAAGTAGGCTAAATGATTGCATGGATGCTCATAGAATAATTGATGCGGTCTAATAATAATGGATTGAAATGCTTGACAATGATTACACAAATATCATTTATATATAGACCATTATGTGATGTTAAGTGATTACGCCAAGAGAATATTTAGTTATCACATAAATATATGAATTGAACATAATAACGGATGATACGCGGAATTACGGTAATGAAATGACACTTGAATTCATGAATTGGATAATAGGCCAACTGCGTTCTTTCACGAGAGTCAGTTGGAACGCTTAATTGCTCACTTTGGGAGTATTGTCTACCGTTCGGCGGTAGGTTGATGTAGGCTTCACAAGAGTATTTAGAATATGATGTACTTAGCTTACCGGGACGATGAAACCGCTGTTGAAGGAGTGTTGAAAAGGAACCTATTCCCGTAGGCTCGAAGTGTCGTTGATCGTCTTCTGGAAGCTGGTCGCTCACGCGTTGGTCGTGTCACGGATTAGGCCTTGCAAACCGTAGGCCCGAAGTGATTCTGGTTGGGCTTCGAAGGATTGCTTCTGCAGGCGGTCAGTAGAAGGTCTTACTTGATGATAAATCTTAGGCCTTGAAGGAAGTAGCAGGCCGCGCCTCCGGCGGGAAAACCGGAGGGCGGTTGACGTGATGAGATCTGCTCGACGAAGTAGAAAGCGAGTGTCTGTGTGAGTGAGTGAGTGGGTGAGAATGCGAGAGGAAGCTCGCTTTTATACGTAGTTCCTGTGACGTAGGACTTCGCGCCAAATCTTAAGACGCCTTGTCCGCGCGTCCTTTCGTTGAAGAGCTTGCGTTCGCCTTTTGGGAAGGAACAGACGTTCCCATTGTTTGACTCTTTGCCCACGTGTGTTTTCCAAGACTCTTTGATGATAGCGTGGAAGGAAAAGATTTGTCTGTCTATTTGTTGGTCTATTTCTTGTCGGTCCGCTATATATATATATATATATATATATATATACAAGGGGGAGTCAAAAAGTACGCGGAAAAAACAAAGAATCCTTTATTAAGCGAAAACATATGAACGTAAAGCAATTATTTTTGAACATAGTTCCCCTCTAAGTTCATGCACTTTTGAAGGCGGTGTTTCCATCCATTTAACCCCTCCCTGAAGAACCCTTCACCTCTCGTTTTGAACCAATCTGAAACGGCTATTTTTGCTTCTTCCATACTTCTAAATCGGGCTCCTTTGAGATGGTTTTTCAGTTTTGGGAACAAAAAGAAGTCAGATGGGGCGAGATCAGGGCTGTAGGGTGGATGTGGTAAGATTTCCCATCGAAATTCTCGTAGTACAGCCCTGACAACCTTCGAAGAATGCGCTGGAGCGTTGTCGTGATGAAAAAGGACTCCTCGGTGCAAATTTCCAGGTCGTTTTTTCACCAATGCTTCTTTCAATTTTGTT
Source organism: Bathynomus jamesi (assembly GCA_023014485.1). Taxonomy (NCBI): domain Eukaryota; kingdom Metazoa; phylum Arthropoda; class Malacostraca; order Isopoda; family Cirolanidae; genus Bathynomus; species Bathynomus jamesi. The sequence goes on along the minus strand of JAJOZX010000658.1, from coordinate 807,276 downwards.
AAAACTCCTACGTAGTATGCTCCCATGATAGTCCTTTGTCCTTCAAGATAGTCTACCAAAATCACCCCTTTTGAGTCCCAAAAAACTGTGGCCATCACCTTTTGCGCCGACCTCTCCGATTTGAATTTGACTGGTCCAGAAGATCCGCGGGGAAGCCACTGCTTGGACTGTACCTTACTTTCAGGATCGTATTGGTAGATCCACGTTTCATCGCCGGTTATGAGTCGATCCATAAATTCGTCTTAGTTAGCTTCGATCTTGTTTAAAGAAGCCATCGAAAGATCAGCTCTTTGAACCAGCTGGTCTGGGCGCAACGCTTTTGGGACCCATCGCGCCGAAAGCTTGCTGAGGCAGAGATGTTCGCTTAAAATCGAAGATGCCGAGCCATGTGAGATGCCCATTGCAGTAGCTACCTGATCAGTTGTAACTCTACAGTCTTCTTCCACGAATTTCTGCACTTTGGCTACCATTTCTTCATTTGTCGAGGTTGACGGTCTTCCCTCCCTTGGATCATCTTGCAGGTCTTCTCTACCATTTCGAAAATGGTTAATCCATTTATAAACTGCTGTTTTCTTTGGGGCAGCATCTCCATAAACCCTTTGCAAAGCTTCACTGATTTGCGAAGCTGTCCACTCAAGTTTAAACAAGAATTTGATGATGGCCCTCAACTCAAAATCGCTGGTTTCCATGGGGTGAAAAATGACGTTCTTTTTAAAGGCACCCTCAATACACAATGACAAGTGAATTAATGAAATAACCTGTCAGATATCATCATCAACTTCCGAAGACATGATTAATCTCATTTTGTTTTGAAAAAAAAACAACGTGTTTGCACAGGAACATTTTCCGAGTACTTTTTGGCTCGCCCTCAACCCCACTCGATAGTTGGTGTTGCCTCATTGTGCTTGGCGGACGGCTTCAAGTCGGCAAAAGTAGGAGATGAGGAGAAACTCTAAAAGGTCAATGTCTTACTCAAGATTTCGGAGGATTGTTTCGATGTGCTGCTCCATGGTCCGGCGGCAGAATCGGGTGGCTGGTGGTTCAGCAAGCATCAGGGATTCCACTCGGTCTTTCAGGATGGATTCTGAAAGATTCTGCCGCCGGACCATGGAGCAGCACATCGAAACAATCCTCCGAAATCTTGAGTACGACGCTGACCTTTTCGAGTCTCTCCTCACCGCCTACCCTTGCCGATTTGAAGCCGTCCGCCAAGCACAAGGAGGCAACACCAACTATTGAGTAGTTTTGTTTAGACGTAGAATTAAATTGTCTAAAAGATGCAACAATCAGTTTTTTTGTACCTCTATTAGTTTCATCTGTGCAGGGGGGGGGGTCATTGTTTGCCACCCCTTATATATATATATATATATATATATATATATATATATATATATATATATATATATATATATATTTTATATATCCAGTCTGAGACAAATTTTCCAAACCAGTAATTTTTTATTTCTTAAAAGTCAAATTTTTGTATACCAAATGCAAACGAGAATAAAATTAAATTATAATTTTTCATCTACTGATCTCAGCAGGAGCATAACTGTATGATTTGACAGAAACAGCTGTGATTATGCAACCCAAGTATGGAGCCATGGACTGTCCCAAGCCAGTCTAAGAAATGGGGATAGGCTGCAGTGACGAGCACCGTACTGTATTTGGTAATGTAATGTATATGTAATCAGTGGCGTAGCTAGAGTTTGTGCCGCCCGGGGCGGTCCTTGAGTTTGCCGCCCCCCTGAAACACAACACAATACACATAACAAACATACTTAAACAAAAAGTGAAAACGACGTATAGAAAAAAACCTGTGAAAAATATTAGGACAACATGTTTACTTCTGAAGTGAAAAAATTAACTACAACATTCTGCAGTTATTTTTCTTGCTTTTCTGTTAGCAAAATCTTCGATGACATTGTCGAAGTCTATTTCGTCTGTCAATTGTTGTTCTATAGACAGTATGGCAAGATTTCTCAACCGCAAGGTGCTCATAGTAGATCTTAGGTAATTCTTTATCAGTTTTAGTTTAGAAAAACTCCTCTCACAGCTAGCAACACTAACAGCAATTGTGAGAAAAATCCGCAGCAGTATTACAATATTTGGAACCGAGTTACCAAGATTATACTTTACAACTAATACCAGCATATTAGTTTTGATATTGATTATTTATAAATATTAAACGTATATTTATAGATTATAACGTATTTACAGAACTTTATGGGTTATTTCCCTTTTTAATGAAATAAATGCATTTATACCAATGCTATTATTAATTAAGCACAACTAAGCGCTTAAATAGGTATGATGGTCAATAAGGCCATCTTCAAGGGAACACAATCCTTACCATTGTCGGAAATTAACGAAGTAAGCAGTGTTTTCGTGGAAAAATAAAATTGTGTCTGGCGTCTTGTATCCTTCTACTGTCCTGACATAAAAAAAAAAACTTTTTTTTTTCATTGCAGTAGACCAAAAGTGCCGCCCCTCAAAAAGTGCCGCCCGGGGCGGACCGCCCCCTCCGCCCCCCTATAGCTACGCTAGTGTATGTAATGTATTTGGTTCGATTCAGTTCCCCTTTCAAAGAGGACTTATTTTTTCCCGGTTAATGGAGTTACAATTTGTCGCATTCTTCTCAGGTAGACAAAGAAGTAAAAGGAACAATCAGCCAACGAACCATCTGATTAAACTATGCGTAGCAAGAAGAAATCAAATTTGCCAGGACCTTTTGATCTGTTAATAGTTAACGCTAAGCCAGTAGTTCTCAGCCATAGTGTCGCTGAGCAATTTTGTGAAACTGTAAATACATATTTACTAATTTTTGTAATTAATTACGAGTGTTAAATATATAAAGTTTTAAACTTTAATCACGCTGAAAGTACTTTTCCTTTGAATTAGTTAAGTTATGTTATATATTGGGTGGTGGGATCGCAGACGTTGAAATGTTGCTGAAATGGATCCCAAACATTAAAAGGTTGAGAACAGTTAGCCTAAGCTATATTTGTTTCTAAACTTCGGGATGATAGTGTGATTGACAATTTTACTGAGAAGGAGGAAATTTTGAAATTACTTCCTCTTCAATTATTTTAATGTAATTAACACAACCTCCATTAAGATGCTCGAGTTTCATTAACAGAAGTAACTAATGTCTTTTTTAACTTTTTTTTTAAGTGAATTAGAAATGCAAATACTTCTTAATGCCAGATAAAAAGGCTAATTGAAAGTCATTAGTTCATGCTGTGTTTGTTGCTTTAAAGTTGAAATGTATTTCACTGTAACTCAGTGTGTTAAATATTCTCATCTATAATTTTACGTTAGATAAACTATAAGAATGAAAACAACTTTTTGTATATCTGATGACAAGTTACCCACGACTAAATTTAAAAAATTGTAATTTTTTAAAATTTTTGGCTTATGTGAAACGGTTAGGCCCTAGTTTAAAGTTTCGGCAAAATTTACTATCTAGATTCTAGACAGTGTTCAGAGTTCATAACAGCTTGATAATATGTTAAATAAGGTTAGTTTTATAAGGATTGGTTAGGTTAGTAAGAACAACAAGGATTTTGTTTCCTCAACGAGATCGTGATTCATAAATCTCAGGGCATGGCTAAGAGGTACTCGCCGATCCATGCCATTTGCTGTTCCTGTTAGAAAATATAGAAGAAGAAGTCATTGTTGTCCCAAGGCGATATGATGACTAAGCTGATTGATGCAGCATTGCTTGTATATATTAAGTTAAGGTGATATATATCCATCTTATAATTGTAAGGTTAGTGAAAAATTCACTTAATTTAGAGCTAGCAGTTTTGGACTCTTGTGGCATAATTTTTTTGGAGGCACTGGCGCGTCCTTTCTACTCGTTTGCTGAATGCGGCACTTACAGGGCGTGGTCTTATAGAGAGCTCTCTTGCAATTCAGTTTGGTTGCTTAGATACAAGATTGTTGCATCGTGTAATGGTGCAGGGTGTGTTGTTGTTGCAAAGTTTAGAAAGAAGACCATAAATAGTGCCCCTTTAGTTTTTATTCTTAATTTTATGCAACTGAGACCTAAAGTAGGCCCACATCGAGTCAGCAACCCTGAGGTAGGACCTGTAGCGGAACAGACAACTACAGACAGAAAACAGACAAAGAATAGCCATAGGAATTCTTTTCACCGCCATCTCTCAAACATTCTTAGAAGACACACGTGGGCTCGAGGAATAAAACTCGCGGTTTCAAGCAATAAAAGAAAAACAATGACGCTAGCCTCGAACCGCGGGATTTCGAATGTTCCTGAGGTTATATAAGGCGGTCATCACATATTAACCCCCACTCCGTTCGTGCGTTCATCTCGTAAGTTCATCCTTCACGTCGTTACAGTGTCAGCTTTAGCCGGCTCCCTTCAGGGCCCACTTCAACACGCTTCACCCAATAACGCATCATCACTCGAAGTAGGCGAAGTCTTTCCCGCTGGAGGCGTTTTCACTGGCCTTTTTCACCACACCTCAACTGGTTTACATTCATCCTCAAGAGCACCGGCAAAACTCAACGCTACGAGAAGTCGTCCTCAAGGTGGATACATTACGTGACTCGACGGCGAAGCGACAAACCCAAGTCACTTCACATCTGATCAGTTTTCATCGCTTCACGAAAAACGACCGTCAACAAGAATCCATTAGGCCTGTCAACACTCCACAGTGAAGACCTTGACTTACGGAACAAACTTCCAAGAGGCAACAACACCCTGGCCTACGTCTGCAAGATCACCTTCAAGCATCTGCTCCATCTCAAGAGGCCCAACCGACACGACCAACGCTTAGTCAATCAGCTTCAATAGGACGGCCAACGACACCTCGAGCCTACAGTAATAGGTTCACCCTCAACACATATTCTACAGAGGTTTTCATCGTCCCGGTAAGCTAAGTGCATCTTTTCTAAGTAACTCTCGAGAAGCCTACACCAGCCTACCGCCGAACGGGAGGCTATACTCCCAAAGTGTGTAATTAAGCGTTCCAACTGACTCTCGTTAAAGAACGTAGTAGGCCTCTTTCCCAATTCAAGTGTCATACCAAAACCGTAATCGTGTAGCATCTGCTATTGTGTTCATTCCTATAAATACTTTACATCCGTTTATTTTGTTATAGATTTGAGTATTCTCTTACTGAAGGCCTAATTCATTTACAGTGTACCAACTTAGTGCTTCCCTTCCAATTATCATTAGGCCACAGCCTCTTGTTTCTATGTCCCATTTAGGCGTAATCACTTAGCATCTTATAATTGCCTTTGTATAAATGATATTCGTGTAATCATTGTCATGGCATTTCTCCCAATTATCATTAGGCTCCAGACTCTTTTTTAACAGTCCACTTATGCATAATTCTAGCCTACCTAATTCATTTACAATGTACCAATTTAACGTGCATAATTTCCATTATCATTTGGCTGCATCATTTATTCCATGTTCATTCATGCCTAACCTTTAGCCTACAGAATCTGTGTTACGTATTCTATTCAGTGTACCAAAACGTACGTGCATAATTTCATTTATCACTAAGTTTCATATTTCATGTTGTGTTCCATTTTGCATGCCATTAGCCTCTCATAAACGAGCGTATTTCTTAACAATTGATCTGTATAATTCCTTTTATTTACTAATCCTCAGTCAGACTTTTCCATAATACAAATGCCGTTATAGAATTGTTAAGCACTCTAATCATTGTCAATCATTTGTTATTCACTGTGAACAAATAACTGATTTATTTTCTTAATTAAATACAAAACAATAAGGTGCTTTTTACAACCTTAACAATATTTGCTTGGGTGTAATCCAAGCTGGTGACCTCGAAGCAATTCGTGTCCCTCAGAAATATTATAGTAGGCCTACTCCATTAGCCACCTTCAACCGGTGATACTGTAAGACGTCGTAAATTGTTAACCCAGCCTGTCATTAATATTCAGTCATTGCATCAATTAATCACTAGCATTAAATTAATCATTATCACCTTAAACGGCTAAAACTGGGCCCACTATAGACCTAACAGGACCTCCAAGTCTGTAAGTTTGTTTTAGTCTAGCTTAACTTAGGCTATAAATTAAAGTCAATCAAAATAAATAAAATAACAGTTCCCATGGTTTGGAGAGAGAGCAGAGAGATCACGTCATAGACTGTTACTTTTGCTTGCTGAAGGTTTCTGAAGTTTCTTCTAAAAGCAAAAATCGATTGAATATCCAAATCTTTCATCAGAAATAAGACCGGTGCTACATGGTGAAAGTCTTCCTATACCAGAGCGCGACCAGAGACGGGACCTTAGAAGATGAAACTACCGTAGCCTATGAAATTGGAACAAGACATGGACCCAGATTTTCAACCATCCGAGTCAAGAGAGCTTCACTTAATTACACAAGGTGAGTTAAATGACATTGTCAGGAACTTAAGTTTATCTAAGAGTGCAAGGGTGGAATCTGTTGGCAAAAAAAAAAAAAAAACACTAACATTTCTCTGTTCGGCAACCCTGAAAACGATTTGACCAAATATTTTTCTTTGAACGGAATCTGTTATCGTAACGATGTAAACGGATCGACGATAGCACGTGGTCATGAACATAAACCAGAAGAATGGCGACTGTTCATTGCCTCATTCAAGTTAAGTCTGAAGGCTGTGCTGTTAAGTAATGGAAACGTTTATCCATCAATCCCTGTCGGACATGGTGTGCATATGAAAGAGTCGTATGAAAATATGGAGTTTGTTTTGAATTGCAAAGAGTACACCTAGTACAAGTGGCACATCTGTGGCGATTTAAAAGTAGCGCTTCTTCTTGGCATGCAGCTGGGATTTACAAAGTACTGCTGCTTTTTTGTGAGTGGGATAGTCGGGCCAGAAATTCTCATTATGCCATTAAGGAGTGGCCGCTTAGTCAAACTTTAGTTCTTGGGCAAAAGAGCGTCGCACATAAACAGCTGGTTGATCCCAAGAAAATATACCTGCCACCACGTCACATTAAGCTCGGACTAATGAAAAATTTTGTGAAAACGATAAACAGGGAAGGTGGAGGATTTCAATACTTAAAACAGAAGTTTTTGCGAATTAGTGAGGCGAAGATAAAAGAAGGTGTTTTTGTTGGTCCACGGATTAGAGAAGTTATGACTGACAGCCATTTTGATGAACTTCTAGAGGACGGAACCGAGAGGGTTGCATGGGAAGCCTTTAAAGCAGTCGTCAAGAACTTTTTAGGTAAGAACAAGGCACCAAACTACGTGCAGATGGTTGAGGAGATGCTTGAATCGTTTAGATTAATGGGGGTACAATATGTCCTTAAAGGTACATTTCCTGACCTACCATTTGGACTTTTTTCAGACCAACCTTGGTGATGTTAAAGACGAACATGGGAAAAGATTTCACTAGGAAATTTCCACAATCAATAAAACGGTACCAAGGCAGGTGGGACCCAACGATGCTGGCTGACTACTGCTGGACAGTAATCAGGGAAGCCCAAATGTCGCCTATAAATGCAAGTCATCGATAAAGAGATTTTACGTATGGTTAATATAATGTTAGAGCCCGTCCTATACAATACAACATATACAGTTTTGTATACTTCTGGGTAAAACTTAATTTGCAGTTTTCTCAAGAACCCTACATGAAACAAAAATCCCGAGGTCATATTCATAATCAGCGTTGAAATTTCTATCAACAACGCAGAACCTCGTCGAAGAAACAAAAAAAGGTAAAATTTGTTGACCAGTCTAATTAGGGCCCTGTGGAGACACTCTGAACACTGTCCAGGTAGTATATAAAGCTTTACCAAAGTTTCTTCTTTCAAGTGATATACAGAATATTTCGCCTCATTTTGAAATCTCTCTCATTTTAGCAAACAATCATAACGATTGTGATCAAAATATGGAAAACTGAGGTGAGAGACGAGAACAAAGAACTATTGTCTCAGTAAAGAAAAATGTTTCGCGATCTTTCGCCAGAGTTTTCATGCAAAAAAAAAAAATGGCGTTTCTCAGATTTTTTTTATTGCGATATCTACATCATTATTTGGTAAAATAAGGAGGCTATCAATGTGTAGTGAAATGTCTTGTACACTACTCGAAAGAGGAAACTTCACGCCTTAAAATAAGAACTAGCTGGTCGCTTTTGGCTTATAAAATTCGGGTCATTTCAATTCTATGGCCGTCACTCAAATTTAACGTGCGTCTGCTTGTTCATTAACTGAGTGACTTTGAATAAAAATCAGTAGGTTTTAAGTTGGCGAAAATAATTTTATTAAGAAAATCAAACAATTTGGGTTATTTACTTTTAATTTTAAAATTTTAATTTGGAAATTGAAAATGTGATGTAATATTTCATTGAATAAGTCTTTCCTTTTGTGTCTTCGCCTTTACAGAAACTCGCATAAATAGGAGTCAGCCATGTTTCTGTAGGTCCCCCCACTGTCTCGTGTTGGTTACGGTTAGGTTAGGTTAGGTTACGATGCTCAAATTACGTTTCTCCAAGTTAAAATGTAATGCTTAGTAATAAAAAGGTGAAGAAAAATAGATTAATTTAGGTTTTATTTGATTTTGTTGGCGGCCATAGAACGGAAAAAATCCCAAAATTCAGTAAGTTTGGAGTTATTTAACTTAAAAGCGCGTAACTCTTGGAATTTCAATAATAATGAGCGGGGACCTACAGCTTTATGTGGGATCCGAACCACGGATTACTATCGTGTAAAAACGGAGGGGTGAGACTCGCAATGTTCCCTCTAAGGTGTGTGCGCGCGCACGCGTTGTGAAACCCGCGCACACAGCAGCAAAATAAAATGCGCACAGGCTCAAGCGTATCATGAGTCACGACAGTAAATGAAGTAATTTCAAAAATATACCGTCACACAAGGTCTGACCATTTGCATCAACATACTCTATAGTCGCTCTTTTAAGTATTAACCCCTTCCGCCCGACTTCGCCGACGTCCGCGCAATTATGCAATACGGATTTTTTTTTCTTTTATACATTAACGCATTGAATATAAACCTTCTCTTTCTTATTTTTGCATAAAAACGAATAGTAATTATCTCATAATTCATAAAAAATAAAATTATTTTTTATTTTATTCCTATTTTGTGAATAGCTAAAATCATGTATTAATCTTGATAGTCTATTTTAAATTGCTAAATGCTAAAAATTGTTTTGAGAAATGATAACTAAAATAGTAATTTTCAATTAATGTTATTTTTATTTTATTTCTTTATTTTCTTGAATTTTATTTTACTATTTTTTATTTTATTCATATTTTTAGAATGGATAAAATGTTTTCTTTTTTAAGAATATATAATATCGTAAACAGTATTTTAATATCCACTTAATAGTACCCTAATGATCGAGCTATCACCTTATGGAAATAATATTTATTAAGTATTTAATATTTATATATATTTCATTTCGAAGATAATAGCGCTCAAAAAAGTTTGCACAATTTTTCACCATGAATCTAAATGTACGCACGACGAAACTTTCTCGCGCGCACGGACTAAAAAAAAATTAGAGGGAACATTGGGTGAGAAGCATCGATCCAACTCTTGAACAGACCCATCGTCGCCTAATCTCGCTGATCCAACGGGAAGAGATGTTGCGACGTCGCCACGCTATATCTCGGATAATCCCAGTATAAATTAAAGGCTTTAAATATCACTTTTCAGTCATACTTTATAAATAACTTAACAGTGAAATGGTTTACTTCCAAAAGTCTAAATACGGTATTGGACCTAATTCTTATGTCAAAATGATGCGTCATTTCGGTGTTCAGTGAAGCTGAGAAGTCAAGTCAATCAATTTTAAGGTAATATGACTAATATCACAGGAGGGAACCTACAGCTTTATGTGGAATTCGAACCACGGGTCGCTACATAATCTGAACGCGGAAGACGGTCTCCCGTTCAACTACCCTCCAGGCTCAATGTCACTTAACTTCGCCGATCAAAGCGGTGTTACAACATCGGTCATGACGTAACCCTGTGAAGTCAATTACTCGAAGATTTATTGTTCCCAAGGACAAAGATACTCTGAAGGAGAGGTTTCGAAATTGTGGTATGCATACCACTGATAATACGTTTGTTTTATAAAGTTATAATAAAAATATACAGGGTGTTCATAATAAAAATATACAGGGTGTTCATAAATTATCTTTATAAATTCAATTAAAATTTAATTGATTTTGTAAAGATAATTTATGGACACCCTGTATATTTAACAATAAATTATACACTTTTGCGTTACATGCTTTATTTAATTATTATACGAATACGGATTTTGATATTCTTTGAATTGGGATAACACGGAGCATTGTTGCTTTCAGTGGTGATGAACTACGTACGGAAGCCTCGTCAGTACATTGAACGCCCCCCTATTTGCTATGGCAATGCTACTGCGAGCTGCTCGTACTCTGAAATGGGCGGAATGATGCTCTATGTGAAAAATGTTGTGAAGTTTTCATCTTGCTTCCATTTAAGTTATAACTCCAGATTTCTTAAGGCTTCACTGATTAACTTCGATTAACCTCGGTTTTACTTCCGCCCGAATTGTTCATTCTATCGAAGGTCAAGCTTATCATCCCACCTTAGACCAACAGTTTAACGTGGAATCCGAACCACGCCCCACCAGCAGCCCAGCGTCTTAACCACTAGGCTACCCATTATTTATCAACCAATTTTTTTTTATCGTGTGGAAGGCTGAAAAGCTGGAATATATACTATATATATATATATATATATATATATATATGGTTAAACAGTCTTTGACATCTGACCACAAAGTTATTCTCCTTCAGAGTTGAGGATATTTCTTGCTTGCAAATACAGTGCTTCCACATTGTTTTATCTCTTTTCCAATGTTGTTTGGATGGTTTTAATTATCAGTTTCAGTTTGAGAATGGGGGAATAGTTTCTCTATTAATATCTATGCGTATATTATGGTGTATCTCTTTCTTCTTCTTCTTTCTAATGAATATAAATGTAATTTACCTAATCTTTCCCACAAGTTTAATAAATAAAATTGCTCAAAATAAATATAAATTTAAATCTCACACACACACACACACACACACACGCACACTATAACGTGATTGCGTGTATGCCATTTCGTTGACCTCACTTTCGAATAGAGTGAAGGATTTAACTTTTAAAACTGTATTTTGGTCTGCATGCAAACACTGTTTAAATTATGGGGACATTGGCCCGCTATATACAGGGTGTTTCAGGAGGAAAGGTCAATATTTCGGGAGGTGATAGTATCGGTCACTGTGAGAAAAAAAGTTCATATGAACATGTCTAATTCTGAATGGTTACAGAGATAGAGCTGTTTGAATCTGATGCGCGCGCAGCTCTTCCTCCCCCTTCCCTCCCCTATAACCTTGAACCATGTAAGCTGTAATGTAAGCATGTAACATAAGCCAATCGACAGCTGACTGTTGTGACTGATGCCATTCAAAATACCAATGTTTAAACATTAAATGTTAGAAACAGTAATTGGTTTCTCTTTCTTGATTACCATTAACAATGCTTTTGTATTTGTAGATTCAAACAGCTCTATCTCCGTAACCATTCAGAATTAGACACATGTTCATATGAACTTTTTTTCTCACAATGACCGATACTATCACCTCCCGAAGTATTGACCTTTCCTCCTGAAACACCCTGTGTATATATATATATATATATATATATATATATATAATATATATATATTTCAGGGGACACAGAGCTCATTGTGACACAAACTTGCGTACAACGACACTAATGGTGTTGCTATGGTTTCAGATTTTTTTTTATTACAAATGGTTAAATATCATGAAAAAAAGTAGATATACTGTAATAAAAGTTAGGTTAAGTTAATTAGGTTTAGTTTTATTTAAATGTCGCTATCCATAATTGAAACATGGAAATGTCGTGGTTCAGTAAGGCAGTCCAACAAGAGTGTGTGCGTGTGTGAATTTTGACACTCAGCGCAACTTGCATATAGGATTTATATATAAAAAAAAATCGAATTCTGTGTACGTGTATGTTGCTAGAGACAACTAAGGAAAATTTAGGTACAGTCTCGTAAAAAGGTTCACCTTAAAGCATATTTTTTACTAATTGGCGATATTTTGTCTATATATCATATTATACAGGGTGTCCCATAAGTTCGGCATCATAGGAAAAATAATAAAAAAAGGCAAAACAAAAGCTTTTATTTACAGAACGTGCTCAATATGTCCACCATTGTTTTCAATACACAAATTCAGACGTGATACCCAGTCAGCAAGCACACGGTGAATGATGTCAGGAGTAATGGTGTTACATGCCCCAATAATGCGCTGCCGCAAATGTTCAACACTCCTAATTTTCTCTGCGTACACCAACGCTTTCAAGTGGCCTCAGAGATAAAAATCTAGTGGCGTGAGATCCGGGATTCTAGCTGGCCATTCCACAGGCCCTCGACGTCCTATCCAATGACCAGGGAATTGTTGGTACAGGTATTCCCTTACTTGGGTGCTGTAATGTGCGGGAGCGCCGTCTTGCTGGAACCATGTTGGGAAATTTCCTTCTTCTTCAAGACACTGGGAAATGCTTCTTCCTTGAGCATACGTAGGTAGGTGCCTCCAGTGACATGTTCATCGAAACAAAAGGGGCCTATGATGCGATCCTTCCAAATGCCACACCATACCATCACCCGAGATGCACCTTGTTCCTTTGAAGAGGTATACCAGTGAGGGTTGTTTTGAGACCAGTAGCGGGTGTTCTGTCGATTTACCTCACCATTTCCATAAAAAACAGCCTCGTCACTGAACAGAATGGTGGACGGGAAATTGGCATCCCGAGCATATTGTTCTGTAGCCCATTCACAAAATTCCATCTGCCGGTCGGGATCATCATCTTCGCTTAATTTCTGTAGGATCTGAAGTTTATATGGATGCCATTTGTGAGCCTGAAGAATGCGATGGATGCTACTTTTCGACACTCCTGTCTCGGCGGACAATCGCCGAAAAGACTTATTGGGACTTCTGTTAAAATGAGCCAGGATAGCAGTCGCTGTATCATCGTCGGTGGACCTCCTTGAAGGTCCACTGCGTGGTTTATCTTCTATGGATCCTGTTTCCTTAAACTTTGCAACAAGTCTGCTAACACAACTCTGTGTTATTGGCTCGCGGTCTGGATGCAGTCTGTTAAATTCAGCAGCGGCTCTCTTTGACTCCGATTTCCTATGAGTAGAATTATCTGGATTCGTTCTTCCTTGCTCACAGACATTATGGCCTGTAGAAAGAGAAAAATATGAATTATGGTTTGTAGAAATCGAAAAATATGAATTTCTCCTATGATGCCGGACTTATGGGACATCCTGTAGTATTACTTTTGGTGACACTCATAAAACTTTCAAAAGTAAAACTCAATCGTCAGATAACACTGGTATGCAACATATCTGATGTTTCAACATACACTTTCAACATACAGTTGCCCGCATATGTAATGTTCCTCGCCTCACAGGCGACTCTGTACATGTGGCAACGCCGCACCGATAGTCAAGGTACCCCAACTGGGAGAAGGTGGGGTGGAGGGGGGACAACGGAGTCCAGCAACATATAACATTGACATACAGGTAAGGCGCCTTTCAAAAATTACGTAACGCTATTTTTGCTAAAACATACCCCCCCCCCCCGTAACGTGTGGGGTGGGAGAAGTGTATCTTAGGGGGTGCCTGGTCTAGCGTTACAGAACGTTTCTGGGGAATCTTGGGTGTCAAGTTTTAGCAAAATTAGCGTTACGTAATTTTTGAACGGCCCCTAATTATAATGTAATGTCGGAGTTCAACGCTGTTCACGATCATATTAATCGTTTATCTTTATGAACACAATGTTTACTAGTTTTATAGAGTAATAAGGTTCCATTATGATTACTAGAAGTCTATATGAACAGATACCACAATACAACTTTTTATATACTAGTGAATTTAAACCAGAAATAGACATTACACAACCATCCTCCACACTCCCTCATTCCTCTTCCCCACCCACCAGTCTCGCGTATATTAAATCATTATGTAACAATACTAATAAAACTGTTTGTAGAGTCCGTGTGCAGCTTTAAACATTTGCTAACTTACGAATCTACACGATTTTATATACTCGGTGAACCAAAAGTAGGTGGACAGTAGGTTGAATACGGTTTGTGTTATATTATATTATAACTATGGTGTTCATTATAACTATGGTGTTTGTGTTTTATTATATTAAATATTATAACTAAATTTACTTAAATTTTATTTTGTATTATAGTATACAAAAAAATTAAATATGTATTCTCAAAATAAACGTTATCATTTACTGTCCACCTACATTTGGTTCACCCTATATATATATATATATATATAAGCAAACAACCACAGGGAAAAGGAAAAAGAAACACGAAATCCGAGCGCTTTCGTGATATATCCACATCTTCAGGGAAAAACAAGTAATAGGCAGATTTTACAAAGTAAATGAGTTAAATACACAAGCTAAAAAATTCCCAGTCGGCAACTCAATTTAAAAACCATAAAACACTAAAGATTTTTTCAATAGATAACTTAATCTGAAGGAAGCTAAATTATTGAATATAAAAGAACTATATAGATGAAATTAGACAATTAGCATGTACAGAAAACAAAAATTATTATAACAGTTATTAGAAATAGTATTTAATTAAAGCAGGCAATTAAGTGGCAAGAATTTAATGAAAACAAAGGGAATGGTGCCAACATCTTACAGAATATTTCAAACTTTTACAAACAATCTGAAAAAACTCTCCCAATAGCCAACCTGATCAAAAGTCTAATAAACCACCAAGCACACAAATATTATATACGAAAGAACTATTACAATGCACAATAAGAATGTTAACAGTTCTTAAAATAATATTTAACCAAAGCAAACCGTTTAGGGGAAAGAATGCGGTCAAGAAACCAATAGGCCCTACGCCAACTTTCTAATTATGTACGGGTCTAATTTATACAGCCCAGGGCTTATATTAAGGACCGAATCCACATTATTTTTGATCACACTAGATTCAATTATATTTCTGCTAACAATAGATTTACTAAACCTTAATATGGAGGCATTTTTCCAGTCAATAGGGTGATTAGTATCTCTTACGTGAATGAAAATGGCGTTAGATTCTTGGCCAATTCTTATACTGTATTGATGTTGCTTAATACATAACTCAAGGGACTTACCAGTTTGGCCTATGTAAAATTTATTACATATTGTGCATGGAATTTTATATACACAAACCTGTTCACTTAAAGGGGAGTTCTTAATCAATGAATTCTTAATTACATCTAAATTTCTGAACGCAATATTTACATTAAAATTCCTCAGCAGATTCGGCAGATCAAGGAACTTTTTCGTGAGTGGTAACACTTAACAAATTTTTTGTGTTATAAGGAATCTTGTCCTTTACTTCGTAAAAGGTTTTCTTTGCCATTTTTAAGGATTTATCTATGCAGTTCTTTGGATATTTTAAATCAAACGCAATTTTGTATATTTTACTAATTTCGTCATCAATGAACTCTGGGCTACAAATTCGTAAGCCTCTTAGGAACAAAGCAGAAAGAACGGATCGTTTTACGTTAATGTGGTGAGCAGAATAATAATGCATATAGGAGCAATTATTAGTGGGTTTTCTGTAAATATTGTACTTAAACTTTTTTCCAGACCTATATATTAAAACATCTAAAAAAGGGATCGAAGAATTAATATTTTAGGCAGAAATTTGGTATGGCGATGGGAAACCCCCTCTCCCCCATTTTAAGTAACTTATATATGGAGTTTTTTGAAAGTAAGTTATTAAGGAAGACTCTGCCAAATTATGTTCCATGGTTTAGATATGTAGATGATGTTCTTTGTCTTTGGCCAGTATCTTTAAATCTCAATGAATTCTTACCCAAACTTAATAATTTAATTCCCTCAATCAATTTTACAGTTGAAATAGAAACAGATTCTTCGATCCCTTTTTTAGA
This sequence comes from Bathynomus jamesi, assembly GCA_023014485.1. Classification (NCBI taxonomy): domain Eukaryota; kingdom Metazoa; phylum Arthropoda; class Malacostraca; order Isopoda; family Cirolanidae; genus Bathynomus; species Bathynomus jamesi. Next base: position 791,283 of record JAJOZX010000658.1, on the reverse strand, counting down.
TGTTTTAATATATAGGTCTGGAAAAAAGTTTAAGTACAATATTTACAGAAAACCCACTAATAATTGCTCCTATATACATTATTATTCTGCCCACCACATTAACGTAAAACGATCCGTTCTTTTTGCTTTGTTCCTAAGAGGCTTACGAATTTGTAGCCGAGAGTTCATTGATGACGAAATTAGTAAAATATACAAAATTGCGTTTGATTTAAAATATACAAAGAACTGCATAGATAAATCCTTAAAAATGACAAAGAAAACCTTCTACGAAGTAAAGGACAAGATTCCTTATAACACAAAAAATTTGTTAGTGTTAATATTCAGGGAAAATTTCCTTGATCTGCCGAATCTGCTGAGGAATTTTAATGTAAATATTGCGTTCAGAAATTTAGATGTAATCAAGAATTCATTGATTAAGAACTCCCCTTTAAGTGAACAGGGTTGTGTATATAAAATTCCATGCACAGTATGTAATAAATTTTACATAGGCCAAACTGGTAAGTCCCTTGAGTTACGTATTTAGCAAAATCAATACAGTATAAGAATTGGCCAAGAATCTAACGCCATTTTCATTCACGTAAGAGATACTAATCACCCCATTGACTGGAAAACTGCCTCCATATAAGGTTTGGTAAATCTATTGTTAGCAGAAATATAATTGAATCTAGTGTGATCAAGAATAATGTGGATTTGGTCCTTATTATAAGCCCTGGGCTGTATAAATTAGACCCATACATAATTAGAAAGTTGGCGTAGGGCCTATTGGTTTCTTGACCGCATTCTTTCCCCTTAACAGTTTGCTTTGGTTAAATATTATTTTAAGAACTGTTAATATTCTTATGTGTGCATTGTAATAGTTCTTTCGTATATAATATTTGTGTGCTTGGTGGTTTATTAGACTTTTGATCAGGTTGGCTATTGGGAGAGTTTTTTCAGATTGTTTGTAGAAGTTTGGAATATTCTGTAAGATGTTGGCACCATTCCCTTTGTTTTCATTAAATTCTTGCCACTTAATTGCCTGTTTTAATTAAATACTATTTCTAATAACTGTTATAATAATTTTTGTTTTCTGTACATGCTAATTGTCTAATTTCATCTATATAGTTCTTTTATATTCAATAATTTAGCTTCCTTCAGATTAAGTTATCTATTGAAAAAATCTCTAGTGTGTTTTATGGTTTTTAAATTGAGTTGCCGACTGGGAATTTTTTCGCTTGTGTATTTAACTCATTTACTTTGTAAAATCTGCCTATTACTTGTTTTTCCCTAAAGATGTGAATATATCACGAAAGCGCTCGGATTTCGTGTTTCTTTTTCCTTTTCCCTGTGGTTGTTTGCTTATTAATAAGATCACGTGTTATTCTGTGATTTTACTGCATATATATATATATACACAGTACTGTGCAAAAGTCAGAGACCACTGTCGATCTGATAACTATTAGATAATCTGTTGTATGAAAATTGGTTTTGATACTAAAATACATATTAACTAGAGAACCTCTGGTTCATATTAACGTATAACTAAGTTATTACTAGGGAGTGTATAAAGTTGTATAAGCTGGATGACCCCTTTAGTGTGTATAAATTGGACTTGAGGTTGATTCATTATATTACTTAAACGCATGTGTTTAAAGATCTAGCGAACTATAATGATGATCTGCAGTAAATGCTCCTAAGCTATTGTTATATCAATTTTACAATTAAAAGTATTGACATATTCACTTAAATTCTGCAAAACAAATTTATCCAAAACGTTTCTCATTATAATCCTAATTCATGGTCTTTTTTCCTTCACAGGCTTAAGAAATAACAAAAAGTACAATTTCTGATGAGATTAGATATAAAATAATACATATGCATGGTGAGGGACTTAGTCAAAGAAAAATAAGTAAATCTACAGGCGTTCCAAACTGGTGTATACAAAAAATCTTGGTTCGTACACAGATCAATGGGACCCCAGCTGATCGTCCTAGATCAGGGAGGCCCTCTAAGCTTTCTCCATTTGATCTACAATATCTAAAGATTACTTCCCTTCGAAACAGACAAATCCAGCACTTCACTTGCAGCGGATCTCGAAAAAACAACAGGTGACTCAATTGATCCTTCTACTGTACGAAGGAAGCTTAATTCAGTAGGTCTCAGATGTCCAATACTTGTGTTCCAAAGCACATTTTCTTCTATTCTCTTTATTTCCATCCTTAAAAGTGGCTTTTTTGCTGCAAACAAGTCTTTTAAGACTACTGAGTTAAGTTTCCTTCATGCAGTAAAGGGATCAACTGAGACACCTATTGTTTTTTCGAGATCTGCTGCAAATGAAGTGCTGGATTTGCGTCTGTCTCGAAGGGAAGTAATCTTTAGATATTGTAGATCAGATGGAGAAAGCTTAGAGGGCCTCCATGATCTAGGGCGATCAGCTGGGTTCCATTTGAGCTGTGACGAGCCAAGATTTTTTGTACATCAGTTTTGGAAACGCCTGTAGATTCACTTATTTTTCTTGACTCATCCCTCACCTGCAAATGTATTATTTATATCTAATCTCATCAGAAATGTACTTTTTGTTATTTCTTAAGCCTGTGAAAGAAAAAAAAAGCATGAATTAGGATTATAATGAGAAACGTTTTGGATAAATTTGTTTTTCAGAATTTCAGTATTTGCCCTGAAAATGCTCAATTTCCCAGTCCTGGGCGGGGCTTCACCCCGACCCCCCGCCTCATACGCCTATGGCTGTTCATATAGATTTGCAGTAATCATAATGGAACCTTATTACTGTATAAGACTAGTAAACTACATGGAGTTCAACGCTGTTCACGATCATATTATTGTTTATCTTTATGAACACAGACGCTACATTATAATTACCTGTATGTCAATGACTACACATTCAATTGTCCTTTAGATATAGGATCACCTGAAGATTAGGCCCCCCAGCCTTCTTTAGTTTCTTAACGAAAATATCACGACTTAATTAACCTAACCAATTGTTAGGTCAACTGTACGCCCTTGACGATTGGTTAGGTTAAGTCGTGATATTTTCGTTAGTTAGCCTTACAAGGCTAACTAACGAAGGCTGGGGGCCCTAATCTTCAGGTGATCCGATATATATGTCTGTGTTATATGTTGTTGGACTCGGTTGTCCCCCGTCCACCCCACTTTCCCCCAGTTGGGGCACCTTGTCTAACACTGCGGCGTTGCCACATGTACAGAGTCGCCTGTGAGGCGAGGAACATTACATATGCAGGGCAGCTGTACATAACTGTTTTTTTTTTATCAATTCACGTGTGCTGAATCCAAAAATCACATCCATTTCTTCTCATCACGTACAGTTTTCTGGCAAATACCTATCACCCATTTTGTATAAGTAGTATATAGACATACACCCAATTATGCAATATATGTGTATAATATATACACATAGAATGATTTATTCATTATATTTATATGCAGATACCATATATATATATATACACACGGTCTGTGTGTATCATAAAAAAACTCAGGGGACCATTCTGAGTTCATTCCCATATATATATATATATATATTATATATAATATATATATATATCCCCGCAAGGGGTTCTAAGCTCGTGCTCTTGAGTGCTCTTTGTGCTCGTTTGTACGTGCTTGTTCCTGGGTTTCACGTGCGCCTCCCGGCCATAGCACCCAAGGATGATGGGCTCGACCCTGCAGTCCTTGTCATCCTTGGTCTTTTTCCACTTCGACTGTCCCCTCCATCCTTTCTTTTTCCTCTGTCTTTCCTCTCACTTTTTCTTTGTTTTTCCGCTGAGATATGCCCTTTAAATAGAGGCGAATCGGTTCTTCCTGAACTAAAAAAAAAAAAAAATATATATATACTAACAGAGAACCCGCCCTTCGTGCGGGTAGAAAAAATATCCCGCGTTTTAACGAAAATATCGCGACTTAACCTAACCAATCGTCAAGGGCATACAGTTGACCTAACCGGGCATTCAATGAACCTAACCGGGTATTCAATAATTTTAGCATAGGTTTCGATATATATATATATATATATATATATATATATATATACCTTATGAACTTTATGTTGTTTTAGTGCGTTGGTCTCTCTTCACACGGAGGTCAAGCTGGTGGCCCCACCTCTACTTATATATATATATATATATATATATATATATATACCGTATGGAGGTCCGGTGCTAGTGTCTCTGAGCAACTGATACAATGAGCAAACCAAACCAACATATATACGTAATGACGTAATGCTCTTGATAACGTCATTTAATTTTTTAAAATTAATTATTTAATTTAGTAACACTCAGGTGCACAACCTCGGACCTAATCAATATGTGTGTGAAGTTTCATGTTTATAACTGCTTCCATTTTGGAATTATGGCTGGAACAGACAGACAGATTTAACGTTGATAAGTGCAAAATTTTGCATATAGGTTCGCGTAACGGTAATTTTGCGTATAGTATGTCAGGGAAAGATTTAACAAGCGTAGAGCAGGAAAAAGATTTAGGAGTGATAGTCACTGGTGATTTAAAAGTAGCGAAACAAAGTACAGCAGCGGTCAATAAGGCGAACAAAGTGTTAAGTTTTATAGCTCGAAATTTTGAGTACAAATCGCGCGATATTATTATAGTTCCTCTTTATAAATCATTAGTTAGACCCCATTTGGAGTACGTGGTCCAATTTTGGAATCCGCATATGCGCAAAGATATAGACAAAATCGAAAGAGTTCAAAGACGAGCAACTAAGATGATTCCGTCGCTTAGGTCAAAGTCGCACGAGGATGGGCTTAAGGAGTTAAAATTGACTACACTCGAGACTAGGAGGCTAAGGGGTGATCTAATCCAGGTTTTTAAAATTATGAATGGGTTCGATAACGTAGATAGAGATAGCTTTTTCGAAATATCTCAATATAATAGGACAAGAAATAACGGGTGTAAGTTGACAAATAGAAGGTTCGAGACAGCAGTTGCCAAAAACTTTTTTACGCATAGAATAGTAAATAGCTGGAATAGTTTGCCGGTAGAAGTAATTAGTAGCACGTCTATAAACATATTTAAAAATCGATTAGACGCATATGTTGATAGATTGGGTATAGTTTAAGGTAGTAAAATTAAGGCTTTGTGGTGATAGATCCCATAGCTCAACGCAAGTGTTGTGGGATATAGGGAGGCAGCATCTTGGGTTAGGGGATACTCTCTGTCCTTACACACCCCATTTAAAGAGATTCCTCTGCCGAGCGGTGGCCCCCATAGTACTGTGAGGTATTGAAAAACTCATGATCTTCACTTGCCCCACAAACACTTTGAAATGGGAGACCCAAAATGGGTGCACACACATTTCTACATTACTGTACAGTCTTTACAGCCACACCTACACTTTTCCTCCTAAGTATATAAGGGGTTCCAAAAAACCTTAGCCCCCCCATTTGCAGCTTACATGTTTACTTATATCGAAATAGTTTTTAGTGATTATAAAAATCTATAAAATTCTTTATTTATTGCAGGTATTAAAATTACTCTAGCTGATAAAGTGATAATATAATGGCTTCTCAATTAATTGGTGATTCGGAGAGGCAACGTGTGATAGATCGCATACGAGCAATAACATTTCGGGAAGCTCGTGATGCTGGAGCCACCTTTATAACACGTTCATGGGTTGCCAAAAAGTCGCGAAGAAGTGAGGACTTCGTTAAAACATTGGAATAAAACTTTGGATGAATGTGAAATGGATACAACCAAATCTGGGCGCCCAAATTTGCCACTCTCTCAGGAAACAAAGGACATCACTGAAAGCGGTACGCGTAAGCGGAAAAACAGCTGTGCCAAACTTTCTAGAGAGAGCGAAGTGTTGATAAGAAAGATCGTTAGTGGTGAGATCATTCGACTGTACCGTCATAGGCAAGGTTTAAAGCCTTGGCATGAACTTCCAAAGCCAAGAAAAACTCAACTTAACATCGATGACAGAATGTGGTTTGCCCATTATCTTGAAGATTCGGATGTCGATGATTTCATGCATTTAGCTGTCTCCGATGAATTTTTTGTTTACGTAACACGTCGGCCTAACTACCAAAATGATCGAGTGTGAGCCACAACACCAGATGAAATCGATGACAATGAACATTATCGCGAATTATTAAAAAGTCCAGACTGTGTTGGTGTGTTTGTTTTGTCCACTGCAAAGAAGCTCATGTGGGTGCTGAAGCCAAATGGTCAGAGTTGGGATGGACAGTATTTTCGTGATATTATTTTATCCCAGCATGTCATTCCTTTTTCTAAGAAACCCAAACAATGTTATGGATGTCGATCAGGTCACACTTCTGCACGATAAAGCCCTCTGCTTTAAGGCATTAGCCACTCAACAGTTGTTGCGGAATCATGGGATCGATTTCTTTGGAAATGAAGAATGGCCAGGAAATTCTCCTGACCTGAACGTCTGTGAACACATTGGATCAGTTATAAAGGACAAGGTTGAATGTCTCTTGTTTCAAGAACCTGCAGCAAATCGATTTTCGAAGGATACAATGACGCAACACATTGAAACTGTTTTAGCAAATTTGCGTAACGATCAAGATCTATTCACGTCACTTTTGGCAAGCTACCCAAAGCGAATTCAGGCTGTCTTGGAAGCCAATGGCGGGAACACCAAGTTTTAATTGTTTCTCATTAAATGCAGGATTAAATTCTCTTTTGGAAGGTATGTTTAGTTTTACTGTGCCTCTAATGGTTTAGGCCATGGGCGGGGGCTAAGGTTTATTGGAGCCCCGTATATTATAATGTATATGGTGGTAAATTTTGACTTGGTCCGCAATCGATATGGACCGTGACTTATTTTTGGTTGGCAAGGTACAAGTATTGACGGATACCGTAATGAAAACGACTGGATTCTTTGGATCTGATATATTTGCATGTCGGTTATAAATAGATATAGAGTGTAACATATTTGTGGATAGTAGTCTATTATGACTTGATCCTCTGGATCCAGAGATTCTATCTTTAGTTTTAAATCGATAATTAATTAGTTTTAAATTGATAATTATTTAGTTTTGTAAAAATTGGTCGTTGCCAATGTACAGGCAGTTTTTGCATAAATTTCTTATGTTCTTGTGGTTCGGAACCAACGTAAAATTGTAGGTCCCCTCCGCCACCACGGAGGACATACACAATACACAATTACGAACACAGTTAGGTAGACCAGCCATGAGTGGATCCTAGGGTCTTTGTTGTTCTGAAACATTATAACATTATAACAGACAAACAGACACACACACGCGTCCTTTTATTATATATATATATATATATATATATATATATATATATATATATATATACAGTGGTCCCTCGGTTTAGGATGCCATCGATTAACGATGCGCCTCTTGAGGGGTTCCATTGTTTCTATTAATGATAAATTTTCGATTAACGATGTTTACGATATCACGCGGCCGCCAATTTCGGCCAATCGGAACATTCCTAAGTGGACTCGGCAGGCCTCTGACAATCAGCGACGCCCTTTTATGAGCGAGGTGTACTTTTGAATACACGAAAGACCTTGGAATAATTTTTCCTTTTCCTTGTGAGTTTGCATTTATATATATATATATATATATACACATACATTTTTAACTGCAAACAACACAGTATAATTAATGTAACGAACGACGATTGTGTAGAAGAGCGTTCCGCACAAGATGAGGAGGGAGAACGAGCAAATGAAAAATGAGGTACTTCCCAGGAATCGAACTCGGGATCATCCAATTCTGCTCGTATGTGGGAGAATTACGAGTACTGACTGATCGGGGTCCTTGGTGTAGCGGTTAGCATATCCGACCGGCAATTGGATGATCCCGGGTTCAATTCCTGGGAGGTACCTCATTTTTCATTTGCTCGTTCTTCTTCCTCATCTTGTGCGGAACGCTCTTCTACACAAGCGTCGTTCTTTACATATACTGTACAGTATATATATATACATATTATATATATATATATACTACAAAATGATAAATGGTAGTAGTATGGGTGCAAAATGGCAGAGTGCAGAGCAATTGCATAATGTTACAAGAGGGCCAACCCCCCACCCCCTTTGTTGCAAGACCTCTTTGGGGGATAAGGTGGGACGGCCTCACCCCCCCAAAGGGGCAGAGAGAGAGAGAGAGAGAGAGAGAGAGAGAAGAGAGAGAGGGAGACCCAGAGGAGGGGGTTCTTCGCCTGACAGCTGTCAGACACATGTGAAGTCTTCAGCCACCCCGCCGCTCTCTTATAGTGCCCCTAATCAGCCAGTGCCTCTGGGTGTCATCACCTGCGGGCATCATCGTCTCGGTGCATCAGTTGACGCGCCGCGCGTTGGCAGGCACGAGCCCCGTGCGTGCTGGGAGCTCCTGACATCACCCCGTCCGATTGCTGGGGGCCCTGCGCCTCAGCCAAGTGTCACAGTGCACGTGCGCTAAAAGGAACCGGGTTCGTACCCCAGGCGGGACTCGTTACTCAGGGTACCCTAATGTTCCCCCGTGGGACTAAGGTGAGGATAATACACTTCAATTCAAAAAAGAAAGAAAAAGAGATCCGTAGGCCTAAGGTGGGGTGTAGAAACTACTCGTACGGAAAATAAGTCCCAACCGTGGGTCTAAGGCTGGTGTAAAACACTTTAATTCAAAAAAGAAAGAAAAAGAGCTCCATAGGCCTAATGTGGGGTGTAGAAACTACTCGTACGGCAAATAAATCCCAACCGTGGGTCTAAGGCTGGTGTAAAATATATATATATATATTATATATGTGTGTGTGTGTGTGTGTGAAGGGGTCATTAGGAAATTATTTTCTTTTTTGAATTGAAGTGTTTTACACCAGCCTTAGATTATATATATATATTATATATATATATATATAATATATTAAGCGACCAGACAAATAACCGGATTTATCACCAAAACGTACAAGGTTCGAATTGTTCGAAAATAAACAGAAAGGTTATTGCTCCCAATCCTGATAATTCTTTTAAATATTTTGGCTAATTTATTTATATATACGACAATAGAGGTTCATTCAAGTTATCACCAAGGCAGATGCTTCAAGATGATGTTTAAATAGAGGTTTTCCATACACTATTGTTCGATGGACAGCATCGTGATAATAATTTCTGACATACTGTATAAACACCAAATTTATCACACAATACAATAGCCGAGTTGGGAGTTTTCAGCGCAAATAATATATGTCCCTTCTACAGGAAAATATGAAGCCTTTATCATCATTATAGACACGTGTTTTCTAAGTGACCAAACTGGCAGAAAATAAAAATGTGGAAGATATCTTAACCATTTTTATTTTCTGCCAGTTTGGTACAGCACATACAATACATAAATGTTTTGTAAACAGCATGTGACCATATAAGCAAATACGCAGCTTACTCGTAAGGGTCAAGAATTCTTCTACAGTAAATTTATTTTTCGCAGAAAACCGAATTGTATTGTTCAGGGAATAATCAAAGGGTTCTTAGGACAATAAACTCATTTCAAACAAGCCGGTGTTTTGGATCTCAAATCTTAAATCAATATTTGTTCTACGATAGGAGCTTTATGCCCATCATAGAAAAATGAAATTTGTCTCACGTAATGGGGACCGTGATTCGCGGCAGACGGCACGCCCAGACTTCTTGGCTTCGGCCAATCACGACACTGTGCCCGGACCTCGGTTGGGTACCAAGCAAGCCTACCACTAAATCCCGCCCAAATTCATGCCCAGACTTAATGGAGTTAGCCAATCACGACACTGTTGGGAGAAGCCAGGACATCGGGTTGGTCGAAAATGCAGGCCTAAGTTCTAATCACCGCCCAAATTTCACTGCTAGCCAATAGGGTGCCAAGGTTCGCTCTTGCGGTTGATCGCATGCCCCCCTTATAAAGAGCGAATCACGAAGCAGAGTCCCAGTTTCTCCAGTTAGTGAATTATACAACAATGAATCAACTGTACGCCTCACCCGACCTGATTGGCGAAGGCGACATTTATGGCCAAGCAGCACTGAACCTCTTCAACGCTGCAGACTGGGGGATCTCCTATCAACACAGCTTGTTACAGAAAATTGCGATGCATCGGAAGAGTCAACAGGCAATTCAATTGAGATGTAAGTGATTATATTCTCCGTTTCAATCAGTGCTAATACCATATAAATAGCGTTTTGAAAATTATTTTAAATATATGGTGTGGCTTTAGTAATATTTTTCTCGATAATTAAAGGTGAATTTTTCTCGTTTATAATTGGAAATCTAATTTCCTTTTGTTCCAAATTTTTCTTCAGCGTAAAAATTAATCCATTGTGCTTTTCCATTGTCCCTCCTCATATATATATATATGGTGGTGCTTAATTTTTCTCGATAATGCACCACCGCAGTAGGAAATCACCAAATTGGAATAAATGCGTTTTGAAAAACATTTTTTAAATATTGTCTTACCGTAATAAAGCGAACTGAAGTGCTATCTGCCCAGAGGACGGTCTCTATTCCTATATATATATATATATATATATATATATACAGGGCGTCCCAAAAAAATGTATACACACTTTAAATAATTATAAAGGCAGTGTTTATTAAAATACATTTCATTTTCAAAATGTAATAGAATCTACAGACATTATTTAATTGTTTTGTCAACGCCTGTTTTCAAACTGACGTCCGTTCTGGTCCAGGCACTGCTGATAACGCGAAGCAATGGAATCGCAAACATCACGAAACATTTCGTTTGGTATTTGTGTGCATTCTCGTTCAATGGCTGCTCTCAATTCAGCGACTGTTGCAGGTTTTATAGCGTAGACTTTGTCTTTTAAGTATCCCCATAAAAAAAAAGTCTAGTGGTGTGAGGTCTGGTGAACGAGGAGGGTATTCTACGAAACCCCTTCGTCCAATCCACATCCACATCGTGCCAAGTACCACTCGCAATACTCCACTCTTCGGTCCGGATCATCTTCATTAATAGCATGGACTAATCTTGGAATGTAACTTTTCCATTGACAGCGCTTCAAAATGCGTTGGACAGACGATTCTGAGATTCCTACCTCACGACTCGCTTGCCGAAGATTTTCTTGGACTTTGGTGATACGTTTCCAGTACTCTTTCTTGCTTTGTGAGGCTTGTCGATGTCCGTGGTCTTCCGGAACGCTTCTTGTGGACATTCTGAACAGTTCCATCGGCTTCAAACATCTCTAATTCGAGTGATGGTAAGTCGCGTTGGTGGATCTGTTTGAAACTCCCTCCTAAACTGTTTTTGCACTTCAACTGCGTTTTCACACTTCCAGTAGCATTTTAGAATGAATTTCCTTTGTTCAAAGCTTAGTCTGACTGCCATTATTAATTCTAATGGGTTTAACTTGGAAAGAAAGAAACATCAATTGAGCTATCAGCTGTTAAAGTGTGTATACATTTTTTTGGGACGCCCTGTATATATATATATATATATTATATATATATATATATATATACAGGGTGTCTCAAAAGTTTATCTAGTTTGAAAAATAATGGGAATTACGAAAAACTGGTTTAAGACATGAAAAATATATTTATTTCAAAGTAAGTGCCACAAAGAATTAGTGCTATTTATTTATCTGTCTCCACATGGCGACCATCAGTGTCTCTACAGAGCTCAAAGCGATAAGTTGTTTCCCGGAACACACTTTCCAGCATTTGAGGTGTTATTTTCTGAACTGCATCGGTAATACGATTTCGAAGTTCGGCTACATCACTAATTCTTCTACCAGTGTACACCTTAGACTTAATGAAACCCCAGGCGAAAAAATCTAATGGTGTTAAATTGGGTGAACGTGCTTCCCATGGTTGTGTTCCTCCACGACCAATCCAGCGACCGGGGAAGCGTCTGTCAAGATAATCACGTACAATTATTACATAATGGCACGGTGCTCCATCCTGCTGAAAAACTACTGTGTCAAGAATGCCATCTGTAAGAAGTTGAGGTTCGAGGAATTGTTCAAGCATGTCAAGATAAATTTATAAATTACACAAAATTCGAAATAAACCAATTAACTTTTTTTAAATACACAAATTTGCACCAGAAGTACATATCTTTATGCCAGCATAGCATTTTAAAAAAAAACATCTAATGCACCGAAATAGATAGTGACTTTTGAGACACCCTGTATATATTCCTCTGTGTGTATTTTGGGTGAAAAACAATAGGTTTTTATTTATTGCCCACTCTCATTAGAAATATTAAAAACTATTAAGAATTGCATGCGGGATCGAGACCCGTTGTCGGCAGACGATGTCTTAGCACTCGAAAACTGTCAGGATATCTGCTTATGGTTACAATTTGCTGTTAGTCTAACCTAGATTTATTCTGAATTTTCTACAACGTAAAAAAGCCTAACATTGCTTTGTTTTAATTATAAAAAGCCGTAATAATGCGAAGTGAACTGCAATCTGTCCTGAGGGAAGGTCTCTCTCTCTCTCTCTCTCTCTCCTCTCTCTCTCTCTCTCTCTCTCTCTTCTCTCTCTCTCTCTATATATATATATATATATATATATATATATATATATATACAGGGTGTACATAAAGTCAGGATCTATTTTTGTGAAGCACTTGGAAATTATATGGAATAAAATGATAAAGTGGTAACATTTATTAAATAATTAAGAGTAGGATTCGACGTGACGCCCATCAGTATCCCTGCACAGCTCAAATCGTTCCGCAGCATTTCTAAACACATTCTGGAGCATTTGCGGGGTTATGTTATCTGCAGCAGTTCGTATACGTGTACGTAAGTTTTCAAGACTCGTAATCTTCGTCTGATAGACGTGCGACTCGATAAAGCCCCATGCAAAGAAATCTAAAGGGGTTAAATCTGGTGATCTCGCTGGCCAAGGTCTGTTGCTTCCGCGTCCGATCCAGCGATTTGGAAAACGTCCATTTAGATAATCCTGAACAATTTTGGCATAGTGACAAGGAGCACCATCATGTTGATAGACGACGGTACTAACAATCCTATCCCCGTCGTCTATCAACATGATGGTACTCCTTGTCACTATGCCAAAATTGTTCAGGATTATCTAAATGGACGTTTTCCAAATCGCTGGATCGGACGCGGAAGCAAAAGACCTTGGCCAGCGAGATCACCAGATTTAACCCCTTTAGATTTCTTTGCATGGGGCTTTATCAAATCGCACGTCTATCAGACGAAGATTACGAGTCTTGAAAACTTACGTACACGTATACGAACTGCTGCAGATAACATAACCCCGCAAATGCTCCAGAATGTGTTTAGAAGTGCTGCGGAACGATTTGAGCTGTGCAGGGATACTGATGGGCGTCACGTCGAATCCTACTCTTAATTATTCAATAAATGTTACCACTTTATCATTTTATGATTGAATTCCATATAATTTCCAAGTGCTTCACAAAAATAGATCCTGACTTTATGGACTTTATGTACACCCTGTATATATATATATATATATATATATACACACACACACATATGCTCCTCTGTGTGTATTTTGGACGAAGTCCAATAGGTTTTTATTTATTGTCCCACTCTCATTAGAAATATTAAAAACTTTTAAGAATTATCTGCTTTTAAATACATGGTTTTCTCTTATTGTATCTCTTTATTTTTACTTAACCTTAGAGGATCGGGACGGAACTTGATCGTGTTATTGCCACTTTTGATGAAAGGGGAATAAATGCTATGGATGCTTCTCCGAACAGCCTACCCAGCGATCCAGAAGTCGCGGTACTGAATCACAGTCGGTCAAGCGAGATTGCAGACAAGCTAATGTAAGTGTTTTTAGGTTATATAGTATGTTTTTGGAATCGTGAACAATAAGAATGGGTAGGCTAGGATATATATATATATATATATATATATTGTGGACGATTTAACCTCATCCAAATTCATGACATTTATTTAAATTACAGGGCTCTCGATAATTTAAAGATGAATTTTTCTCGTTTATAATATAACCTGACCTAACCTAGCACAATTGAACTTAACCGGGTCACATTTATATACATCGCTTCATTCAGTGTTAATTACTTATAAGTGCCATAACAAACAAACGCGTTTTGAAATTAGTTTGTGCTTTATTCTCGGGCTATATATATAACGTTTCAATCGGAATTAACTTATAAAAGGCCACAATAATTGCGTTTTGCAAAATATTTTCAATTATTCTCTACCCCCTTCGTCGTTATTTCTGCATATATATATATATATATATATATATATATATATATATATATATATACTATATATATATATACAGATATATATATATATATATATATGGCGTGTTTATATTTGTACATTTCTTGTACAGGTAGGATTTTAGAAATATTAAAACTTGTAATAATTATCTGCTTTTAAAATATGTGGTATTTTCTCTTAATTTGTTTCTTTATTTTTACTTAACCTTATAGGATCGGGACGGAACTTGATCGTGTTATTGCCACTTTTGATGAAAGGGGAATAAATGCTATGGATGCTTCTCCGAACAGCCTACCCAGCGATCCAGAAATCGTGGTATTGACTCACATCCGGTCAAGTGAATGCGAGGTCATCGATGAGATTATGTAAGTATTTTTTAGGATGAGAACAAAGCACAATATATTTTCATTTATTAAACAGTAGAAAACATGTAGAAAAAGGGTCAGTGCCCAATTCTTAATGGATACAAATGTATATATAGGTTTACACAATATACCTTTACACATTACAGGGGGGTACTAACATATGGGAACCTTTTTTTTTTATCTGTCTGGATGTAAGTATTATGTAAGTATTTTTTAGGATAAGGACAACGCACAATATATTTTCATTTATTAAACAGTAGAAAATATGTAGAAAAAGGGTCAGTGCCCAATTCTTAATGGATACAAATGTATATATAGGTTTACACAATATACCTTTACACATTACAGGGGGGTACTAACATGTGGGAACCTTTTTTTTATCTGTCTGCATACATATTTATCATTCATATTTGTGTCGCATAAATCGAATAATGTCCTTGGAAACGATATGGATTCCAAATAATCTCTGGCACATCTAGTTGCGCTATGAACTTCACAATTGCCGAGTCATTCCATGGTGGAAATCCGAGTGAATCGAAATAGTACATTCTTTCCTTAGTTTTAAAATAGATTGCAAACCAATGAAACCCCTCACCCCCCACAATGTCGGTGTTAACGATAACCCCGTACCAGTTTCTCGAACTAGCCAGCTTCAATATTTCATTCTTCGCGAACACTCCGATAAATTTTGAGCGCGCGAAACAGTCACTTTTCATCGCTCTCTGGAGTGTATTCGCGTCCATTTTAAAAATCTGTGGTGACGTTTATAAATCTATCTACTTCTATTAGGGCTTGCGACTCGAGGTATACTAGTACACTAATAGGCGCGTCTATAGGTTTGGCAAGCTCCAGCCTCACTGAGATGGTACCGCTCCATTGGGGGGTTTAAATGCATTTACGCCAGCAGTTAAGTCAGGCGTAGTCAAATGAGTAGATGTTAAATTCTTCAACAAATTCTTTCTGTGTTATGCCGAAACCAAGTTCATCACACGCACTGTATTATGAGCCAAAGTACTATAAGCTCTCGCGCTGAGCGGGAACACTGCATCTGTTGAGTAATCCATATCCATTACCCCACCCAGGGCGATGCTATTTACGTATAGAATAATATTTTTAAGGCCGAAATTCTCGAATTTTAAGGCACTCTTTATATAATTTCCATTCGTCGAGGCGTGGTCTTGCATTCCAATTAAAATCCTTTTAGGTAGGACTCCAAGAGCAATGTTTTCTAGCTGTTTCGATGCCAGCCCTGCGGGAATCGTGTACAGCTTGATCTGTACTATGTTAATTGGATATTTCACTGTGGCATGTACCAAATCTTTCTCAATTCCTATTTGCTTCGAGGAGCTTAATTTCACTCGGCGTATACGCAAATACGTTTCCATGATGTGTATCACAACAGGTTTCGAGCCTTCTTGGTCTGTCCCAAGATTTATGCAGATCTCAGGGTTCGTGCGGGTAAGCTTCAATTTCATATTTACCCTTCATAAGCAACTTCTCCTGGAAAGTAAAGTCTGTATGCAGGCGTCCAAAGCACTAGTATATCTTTTTTTAGAATTTTTAAATTTATCCTTTATTCCATTTTCATCTTTAGTGTGGTAATACCCCTCGGCGGATAAAAAGGTGTCCTTCGCTTCTTTTGAAAAGTTGAGGACATTTTCCAGATAGGCTCGTAGGTGGTAGTACCCCGTACCTGCCGAGATGTTAGTCTGATTTAAATATATATCACACTGACTGAATATGGAGTGCAGAAAGTTGGTTTCAGGGTAGGCAGCGTAACTATCATCGCAATCCGTTCCGTCAGAATGAACTATGCGTAGTTTAGCATACATGTGCATGCAACTCGGGTCAAAAAAGTAAGGGCCTGAGCTGGGTATCACGAATCCTATAGGGGCACTGGGTGAACTAATTGTGTTTAAGGGGTTAATTGTAATAAAGTCACTATGTTCAATAGAGACCTGAGTAGGTGATATATCAAAGAGGGCCAGTTCCGATTTACAGCACTGTGAACTACACGGATGGATGAAACGTGCCATGACGAGTCAGAAATAGTGCCACCTTCCCTCGACGAGTATTAGTAAATCTATGATTCGTGAAAGTAGCGTCCTCAGCTTATATCAGTTAAAAAATGATCAGCCATAGGTTTCATACGCTTTGAGCACTTCTTTTTTGGTTTCCTTTTGCGTTTAACACCACGTGATGGTAACCCCTTCTTCCTAGCAGATATCTTCTTTCCACCACGTGTTGGTAACCCCTTCTTCCTAGCAGCTCTCTTCTTTCCGCCACCACGCATTTTTCTCTTCGCATCTTTGATGATTTCATCCCGTATACGTTTTAAGTGTTTTTTTAGGGCTTCTTTAGGCTTAGTGCCAGCCAATATGTCCTCTGCCGCGTTAAAACCTGTTTGTAACGCCTTCCTCCCTAAGTACTTTGCCCTCTTCTTCAACAGTGGGACAGCGGTGCGTAGTATGGATGAAAAAATGGACCAAAGTCCACCACGCTGGTATCTCACCCCTCGGTATACTGTGAAAGGCTTTCTGTCCATTATAACTCAATGCGTCGAAAGTGCGGCTTCACTGTTAAGCTCCCGTCACCGAATAGGAAATTTTTACCCTCAATCGTTCCTATACATATTGAGATATTGGTTATTAGGTTAGTTGCGACATTCACATAATGGGGTATGTCATATGTAGTACTCAAACTCCTTCCTCTATGGTTTGGGATGTGTGCTATGCGTAGCAGGCGTGCCTGGGTATCCCCAACAAACTGGCGTTCCGCTATATTGCTGTAAATATAGCACATGTCTGGAGGCTGAGAGCTTACATCCAATTTCTCTATCTTCAATTGATAGACTAAGGTGGACAAGTCATCCGGTGCCTCGTGAAAGGTGTCTTTTTGGAAGGCTGCTCGATATCGCCCCTCGGTTATAATTTTGAACACCCGTCTTTAAGATTTCTGTTAACCTTTGATTTTAGGATTAGAGTATGTGCAGGGTTTCCTTTGTTTACGATTTCGTATAATAAATCATTCGTAAGACTTGAGTTTTTTAAACTCACGTTTAAGTCTCTCACAACATCCTCAGCCGAACCATAACGACCAGGTCCTAGTGTTACTTCTGTACTGAAAAACTGTGCAACCTTAGTCCGTGCGATAGGTATAGTTTCATCCCGAGTTAACCCGGCTCTTGCACACTCATTACAGTCTCTAAGAACCGTAAAAACGGTATCTTTATAATCAATATTTAAAAAGAGGATGTCCAGCTGAATTTCACATATCCCCACCTCATACGAATCACGGCCCAACTCAATGGGTCCATGGAGCTCTATTACAAAGTTGGCTAGTGTGTTGTTAGGGTGTACAGACAGGGACGAGGAGGACGGGAGTGTGAAGTAGAAATGGTTAGGAGTCATGCCGCGTACTAATTAAGCTTCATTACTGCATCAGCTTTTATATATAGGTATTGAAGCTTTCTGGGTAACCTAGCCACTTCACCAGTACATCTTTCTCTTCCCTGTACCTTTGCTTCCTAAAATTTTCTCAATTTTAAACATTTTTTCCTAGACTAAATACCACTTTCTGCAATTCCTCGCAGTAAAAGCCTCCCGAGATCTCTTCTCCATTCAAATCTTCAACGTAATACATCATTATCTCACCTTTAGGCTTCATAGCCCTCACTTTAAAAATCTCGCGTGTCCATCCTTGCTCAAAACCCTTCGCGAATTTATTTCCCGAACGTGACAGCCTTACATAGTCATTGATTTTGAAACGCGCAGAGTGTGGTGGTGGTGGTGGTGGTATTCCATCTCTTCTCGGGTGCTTGCATCTTTCTAAAACATCGTTAGGCGTTGTACCGATCGTACGATGGTGTGATCGGTTGTAAGATGAAGCCAATGAACCGAGAACGTTTATATATTTGTATGTGTTTTTATGTGTAAAATAGCGGTGCATGCGTTCCTTTATGGTACGTTGAACTCTTTCAGCTAAAGAAGCCTTATGTATAGAATTGAAAGTGTAATAGCTGATATTAAACTCTGACAGCATGTTCTGAAAAGCGCGTCCTATAAATTCTTTTCCCATATCCGTACAAAAATAGCCAGGAATTCTGTTTCCTTTCAACATCAGCGTTTTAGCAGCTTTAGCAACTGTTTCAGGCGATTTATTTTTCAGGGGAATTAGCCATAGGTATCTAGAGAATACGTCTATTACACTGGTCAACACTCATTTTATTGCCAATCATATTAGAGTGATTTTGGAGTAACTATGTGGTGCTGATTCCGAATATGACATCGGTTTTGCTAGATTGGCTCTAATTTATGAGATAATTGGTACCCCATTGAAACACGTAAAAATGCAAAAAATTTAATGTTCAGGGGGAGCCTACTTACTGGTTGGGTGGCCGATGACTTATATACGGAGGGGGAATATTCTAGAATGATCGCGGAGTAAACGCTAAGAATATTCGCGTGTCTCACCATCCAGAATGTTCCGGTAGTTTCCCATATGCACGCGTTATGGTTACGTTTCCTATTAATTGAGGGTATTCATTATCTCAAGAATTAGAGCAAAATCGGAAAAACTACTTTCATTTTGGAATTCAGCAACCCCAAAATACCCTAAATTCGTACGAATTTCCTTGGCAACGAAACAAAAATTTTTTTTTGTTGAGCTGTGTTATGAATAGGATGTAACGGTAGCCATCGTTATACATTGAATATCTTTGCATGTCTGTTAAATCTGCCTGCCAAATAGAGTCAATCGAGGCGGTTGTTGTCTTGGCTGTTTTAAACCTTTTTCTCACCGGTTTATGAAGTGTACTGTATAAGCATCCTGGCCCCGCAAAAATCTCTCAACATCTTTTTTCCTTACACCATAAGCACCTCTGTACAATCTATTAACGCCACCATAGGATGCTGGGTTAGAAATGTCGTAATAGTGCTTACTTAATACGTTAGCCATTTGCGTATTTTAGAGGCACGTGGATAAGGTTGGCCGTCTACTCTCTTCTTTCTCCTCTTCAGAGACACTGCAGCTGATGGGGGCGAAGGTGTACTCAGTTGTGACACGTGCGATGCATGTTCCAAGTCTTTTAACCTATTCAGATTACCTATCAATGTTTTGGGGCCTATCCCACTTTCTCACCAGATCATGAACAATATCAACGATATTGGAACCTTGTACCCTTGTTCCTTCAACAATGACCTCGCCTGTATCGGACCACTGTATGATGGGGTCCTCACTCAATAGATTATAAAGACTTAACCCTTTATTCCTCAATGTATGGGGGAGGCTGTTTTTTAGCACATGTTCGATGTGCTGTGTTCCGCTGCTCTTTGGTTGCTCAGGTCCTGTGTCGCTATGCTCAGCGCTACTCGAGCTGTGCCTCACGGGGAGCTCTGTAGGATGCTTATAATCTTCGTACTCATGAAAAAATTTCTGCAAAGCCTCTTGGTACAAGATCCTTTTCTCATCAGGTGCTTTTTCACTGTTTAATAGGGTTAGCAACTCACTTTCCATTCTTTTAAGCCTACTTTTACGGGGTTCTAGAACCGCATCTGGGCTCCTTTGTAATGAAGCATACACCTCGTGCGGGATCACAACCATCTTCTTCATTATATTAATCTAGTCAGTAAAGGTCCCAAAATTGAAAATAAGATGGGCAGGAACGAACCGCCTCTTTGTACAATAATACGCTTTTTCTTACCCACAGTCTGACTTTTATGGGCGAGCGTCCGTATTATGTTCTTGTAACGACGTAAGCGAGTCTTCTGAGAGGATTTCATCGGAACATTACATTTTATAACATTAAGGCAGATTTCACAGATACATTTTAAAAAGTCAGAGTCGATATTTTTAACAAACATCTGCAATGCTCGAGGCAGGCGTTGATAGATTTTTATTAATTCGCGGTATTTCTTTAGCCTGTTCGTCATTCTGGAATATACACGGTTTCAGGTTCGGTTGGAAATATATTCGTTCTTAGAAGCACCCAAAACGTGTTTCGCGGGTGAAGGTCACAAAGCAAATATCCATAACGTTGGCTTGTGACCGCTTTATAAACTTCCAAAAACTCCTTACGCTGATTCGGAAACATTTGACTGACTAATACCCCAATTTGTGACATCTCTACGTTGCGCGAATAAGACTAGATATTGCGTATTTAGCGACACATCGCGCATGTATCTATTTTTGAAAAATAGATTCTGATTGATGAAGAACACGCTTATGTTAAGGTGGTGGGAGAATACTGTAAATGTCTCGGCAAACGTTTTATCCATCTCCAACATGAGGTCGTCAATTACGATGACTGTATGTTCATTTCCCTTTAACGAATTAACATCATAGACCCCCTTGTGGAACAAAACATCATCTTGGTACTCGTTGAACACTGATTGGTATGTCGAATAGCACCATATAACTTTATGCACAAATTTTGAGAACATTTCCCCTTTTCTTTAATGATATTAAGCATAAACACCGTTTTACCACAACCTGTAGGTCCAGATATAATACATGTGGATGGGCTCGTGAACCTGAATTTTTCTACAGATTCCATTTCTAACACGTCACACCCTAAGTGGGTCATTTACAAAATATTACAAATAACGAGTGCTGCTCCTTATATTTTGTTTTCTTCTTCCACAGAACCGTGAATGACGACGATGTACAGCCCCCATCATCGATATCACGGATGAACCCATTGACCGTGCATCTACAGTACCCATACCCCGATGAGCCCTCACCAGCGACACATGTAGCACGTTCAAAGCGGAAGTGTGATGACGAACCTCCACGTCAGGTATAAAGCGTTCCAGGGTTGTTGGAACACCGGTAATAGAACCCCAACCCTCAACGTCTTACGCAACAAGCCCCCAATAGTACCTTCCGCCAATATACCCCCTTATTCGTCCTCCACAGCTGCTCCCCGTTCTGTTGAGTCTGCAGTAATAGAGCCCCAACCCTCAACGTCTTACGCAACCAACCCCACATCAGCTTCTTCCTCAAATATAACCCCTTATTCATCCTCCACAGCAGCTCCCCGTTCTGTTGAGGATGGCATAACATTCGAGTTGGTGCGCACCGCAACCCCAACCCAGCCTTGACTAGAAATCGGTATATAGTCAGGGTTGATCCTAGATCCGTGTATAGCAACGGTATTGAACACGGACTACGTCGCGTAGTAGAACGTGTTGTAGAGTTTGCCCTTCAGAACCGCGACGAGCGTGAAGTCAGGACGAGGTTGTCCTTCGGATTCGGGTCAGATGATGGTGATGTAGATGATTTTTTAGTAGTACCATTCAGGCGTTTGGCGGCTGAAGATGTAGAGTATATATTAGGTCGTATAATGCAGGCCTCCCAAAGTAGTATAGCCTTCAATATGGACAACTTCACGGTAAATATTGACCGTGTATTCCGTGTTGCGGGTCATAGTGCCACACGTATACTCTTAACTTCAATTCTCAGGCTATTTATAGACGGCATATAAACGTCGATCGTGGTTGCGGCTTTATAGCAGTAGTCTTAGCACGTATGTTTACTGTACTAAATACGAGGTCCGAGCAAATTTGGCTGCCTACGGTAGTGGAGCGTGCCCGTAAACTAGCTGTAGACTGTGAACTTGAGTTTGACTGTAATATGGGTCCTGAAGAACTGAGAAGGGTAGAACAGGAAATGAATGCTCGTATAGTTGTATTTGGACTGGATGATCGTCGTAGAACTGTGTATGTTTTTAAAAGCTGTGTGAGAGATCGTACAAGACCCTACTTATTTTAGGATGTCAGGTCAACGTATCTCCCCATCCGTAATATAAGGTGCCTTTACGCGAGTTATGATAAAAGTCGAAAAATGGACGACATCATGATTTGTGTAAGGGGTGTCTCGAGTTTGCGGATGATATAGTGAAACATTGTAAAGATTGCCACATGGTATGTGAGCAGTGTAAAAGCCCCAAATGTGAAAGCCGTGTAGTTGAAGCTGAGAAGAGGGATTGTAATGTGTGTAGACGCACATTTTTCAATAATAGCTGTTTTGAGTTCCATAAATCAATTGGCACGTGCAGGAAAATGAGAATCTGTGAATGTGGTATGTTTCACATGATGGATAATTGGGGAAATTTCAAGCACAAATGTGATGAAATTCACTGTTCTACATGCCATGAGAAATATAAGGCGGATGGTGTAAAGCATGTATGTTATATGAAAGACGCCAAGCCTAAAAAACCTTGTATAACTGTGTACTACGATATAGAAACATACACGAACGCTGAAACCAAAGAGGTTATTCCACATTTACTTGTGAGCCAGACTATCTGTGATGAGTGTATGGAGATCGAGTGTGATGAGTGTCACAAATGTGGTAAACGGACAAACGTTTTTAAAACGAATGTCCACGATAGTCCTGTGAAACTATTTGTCCTATATTGTCAAGCTAGCGGACAAGTTAAAAAAATGACTGTATATTCTCGCCCATAACGGGGCAAAATTTGACACAGTTCCTTTATAAGGAGTTGCTTGAGCACGAGACCTCTGAGATATTTACAGGTGATCCGTTGAAAAGAGGCAACAAATTAATACAGATGCAAATAAGAGGTAATGTACAATTTAAAGACACTTTATTATTCACACCTTGTAAATTAGCAAAGCTACCCAAGGTGATGGGCGTAGCAGCTGAAGTTTCAAAAGGATATTTCCCTTACACATTCCTCACTAGCGAAACTTTAAATTACGTAGGTCTACCTCCACCCAAACATTACTTTAACTATGATTGTATGAGCACAGATGAACGTGAAGATTTTGACGATACTACAGCAGTTTTAATGAACGTAATCCTTATAATATAGCTGATGAATGTGAGCGTTATTGCGTGAATGATGTGCGAGTGCTTAGAGTATGTTTCCAGGCCTTTAGAAGGATGTACATATGTCGTTTCAAATGCGATCCGCTACAAGTCGCAACCACCATCGCCTCATTATGTTTTACGGTGTTCAAGAATTCATGCCTAAAGACACCTTAGCCATTATCCACAGAAACAACCCCCGCAGTTATGGGCACAAGGCTATTTACTGGCTCATACACCTACAACAGCAGACAGGCGTATACATAAAACATGCCCGCAACACGGGTGAAGTACCCATTAAGGTTAATGGCCATGTTTTTTGGGTTGATGGTCTAAGTGAAAACCGTGTCACTGGCGAGAAGACTGTGTACTCCTTTAATGGTTGCTGGTGGCATGGATGCCCCCGTCCTGAGTGTGGAATCGTAGGAGATATCCACGGTAGATCTCCTGCCGACTGTCTTGCGTGGACGCGCACCCGCGATCAACTTATAGGCTCCCAGTTCACTCACAAAGTCTTGTGGGAGCATGAGTATGATGCCTGGATGGAGCTCGATGAGAAGTATCGTGAAGAAATAAACACGATCAAACGTTCAATGGTACTGGATCCTCTCAAATGCGGTGATAGCTTGTTAGGTGGGCGTACAAATCCCTTCAAGCTATACTTTCCACCTACGGATGGCGTGAAGCTCCACTACTACGATTTCTGTTCTTTATACCCCTACGTGATGAAGAACAATCCGTACCCCGTAGGTGCGCCTGAAAAAATAGTGGGTCCTAACCTACCCTCCATCAACGAGTTCTCAAGAAATTTGAATGGGTACTATTTCGGCCTTTCTTTCGTAGACGTGCTCCCCCCTCGCGATTTATGGATGCCGATCTTACCCGTCGTTATAGATCACAAACTCATGTTTCCCCTGTGTGTGAAGTGCGCGGAAGAGAACAATGGTGATTGTGGCCATACACCCACCAGCGTAAGATCAGAGGTGTATACACAAGCCCTGAGCTGGCCCTAGCCGTTCGCCATGGGTATAGAATAATGAAGATACATGAGGTGTGGAGGTTTCAGAAGCTACCCAACCTTTTCACACCATATATAAACGCATTTTTGAAGGATAAGGTTGAGGCGTCAGGATATCCGCGAGGGGTTGAAACCGAAGATGAAAAAACGTCTATATTCAGCGTTACCATGACCACGAAGGTATACAACTTGATCGTGCCCAAATTGTAAAGAATCCTGGCAAGCGCTTTAGTGCAAAATTGTGCCTAAACAGTCTTTGGGGAAAATTTGCACAGAATACCGGTAAAGGGAACGTTCATTTGGCGCAAAGTTATAGTGAAGTCTGGGATTACGCCAACGCACCCGATAAAGAGGTCATGGAGATTGTGAATGTAGGTAATACTTACATAATAAAGTACAACAATACTGAATTGGCCACAGATACCTCACGGGTTACAAACATTCCTGTAGCCAGCTTCACAACAGCCTACGCGCGCATCAAACTTTGGGGCCTATTGCATTCTCTTGGGCGGCGGGTTTTGTATGCCGATACAGATAGCGTGATATTCACAGCGAGGAGGGTGAATACATGCCTGCTATTGGGGAGTTCCTCGGTGAGCTAACTGACGATCAAGGATGAGTATGGGGACAACGCATACGCCGACTCGTTTGTGTCAACAGGGCCAAAAACCTATGGGGTACGGGTGAGGATAGGGGATGAAACGAAGTATATCGTGAAGGCTAAGGGTATCACGCTTAACCAAGCGAATCGGCGGGTCGTCAACTTTGATTCGCTGAAGGAGCTAGTGTGCTTGGAAGATGATGAGGGTGGTCGGCCTCCCCAACTGACTGTAGGCACCCACAATTTTCGGGCGCAGAAGCTGGGGGCGTGAAGGAACTTAGGGGTACAAAGGTGTGCCGTAACACCTACAGGAAACGCTACCAGGTGCCTGGTACCTATGACACCGTGCCCTTTGGATACCATAATCTTTGATATGTCTATTGCAAACTTATTTATTACACGTATTTGTAAATATGTACATCCTGATTATTTCGTTTATTAAATAAATCGTGTTTCAACTAGCGTTTTACTTTGCGTGTGTGTGTGTGTGTGTGTGTGTGTGTGTGTGTGTGTGTGTGCAGTAAAAAGCTAAGCCCCGCCCACTGTAAGACCAGCAGGGTGAGTCATGCCGCAACCTGGGCTTCCCTGCGTGCTCAGTTGACCTCTGTATACCCTTGAGCTCAGACGTATATTCTCTCGCATAGAAGAAAATAGTAATGGCTACCTTTAATATTGCGTGTTCAACATTTATGAAGTGGTATTCTGCTAAGTGCATAGATGTAGTAGATACTGAAACACTCCCTATTCCCGCCTCCTTTGCCTCTTTTAAGGCTGCATTGAATCGTGCGAAGGGTCAGGCTATTCAAATACTCTACGGATATTCTGGCGAGGGGGTTGTAGGATTTCGCAGTACAGACGATGTACTGAAGTATGTTATAGAACTAAGCTTTATAAAGGCTCACATATACCGTGTGGTAGAAGAAGCAACACGCTCAGAAGATAAACAACAGTTATGGGTAGTGAGTCTTGTGGATGAGTGGTTTGATAAGCGGTATTATATCATGTTACACCGTACCGATTACTCGTACCCTACGGCTGAAAATGTAAATCTTGTCATCATGGACAATCTTAAGTATTTTTACCACAACATTAATATATATCATGATGAGGTTTGTAGTGAGGTTGTGGCTAATGGGCTGTGTGAGTTTTTAACAGATTTTAGAGATGAGTATCGCCTGTTAAACAAAAAGGATAAATATGAACATATGTTTCTCTCTAATAGCGCACCTGTTTGTGAAGATGTTTAGGAGATAAAACATTTAAAAAATGTTTAGTTCGTGAAAATTACCCTGAAGGAAAATGTCTGGTGCGTATTCGGGGAAGTGGCAGTGATAAAACATTAAAACCGAAATTAATTCTTGTATCGGAAAATTTCTCGAAACATCTGCCCAATATAATGGGGTACAACGATTCATGCTGGGTCAGCGCCGTACACGCTTCATTAGATTATGGTGTGACTCACTCCTCCCGGAGCATACCACGTTTCATCAGGATGATTCACCCCGCCCATCGAGCCGATCCTGCCTGCCTACCTCCTGTGGCTCATAGTCATCTCAGAGCTTGCGCCGAGTGGATGTGCCATAGTCATCTCGAACCGTGTGAACATGCGAATACGATGGAATTCCCTTTGAAAGCATTCTCAACGCCTCGTACGACGTCTCCATGACGAAGTCATTGCGCGTGTTCAGGCGAGAAACCGGCACCATTAACTGTGTGCTTGAAACGATCTGCAGGCATGCGAGCAAACGTAACGCTATTTATTTAAGTCTTGAGGTGATGCATAAAATCTTCGTGGTAGTTGAGAGGTGGGCTGAGGACCGTTATAAAATACCAGCTGACGTAGGTACAAGAAGAGAGACGATTTGTGACGCCTCCTCATATACCATTGTTTATACATTGAGTGTAAATAACGAACAACCATGCATTGATATACGACTGATGTGGAAGAACACAGCTGATAATGACGTTCTTGTTCCTACACGAAACCGTTTCATCCTCGACAGAATGTTTGAGATCGTCGGATTCCGTAAGCTGAAGCCTATATTAGATGCGCGTGTTACAGACATGATTTATTTTGACTCGGTACTTGAATACGCTTACACCGCTCTGCTCGACGGATTTGTTGAATGTAGGAATGAACAGGGGAGAACGGTCTAGATCTGGATGCATATTTAAAAGGTTTAGATTCTTCGAAATATCCTGAGCTTTGGTACAAAGCACTTGAGAGGTACAGAGCTGAGCTCGCCTACACTGTTCACCCTGAAGAGCTGTACCTCTATATAGTGGATAGGTGTCGTTACGATTTGGTAGAATATTTCCAATCCCGTTATGCCGAGTGAAGAAGAGTTCACGATTGAAAAGTTCGGGACGTTAAGAAAAAGCCCCCGATTGGAAAGGCATGATTATAAACTTGTATTTAATGTTGTGGTTAACGATGACATTTTTGTGCGTGCTTTTGATTGTGTTCTAGCTGTGCTTAAAGATAACTTGCCCGCCGAGTGTAAAGTGGGTACAAAAATAGTATTGAACGATATGAAAGCCATTTATGTCGAGTATAGGCCGCCGCATCAGTTAAACGGTGAAGTGATGCTTGGACGGTTTTACCACATCGTACAAAGTAATGGCGATGTGGATATAGACTCTATCATATGCGAATTTAGCGTTTTGCACCGTAGAACGTAAAGACAATATATATTTTTCCTGTAATAATATGATTATACGTTTTGTATATTTTTTCCTGTACTAATATTTGATAATATAACTATATTTTTGCTGTACTAATATTTGATAATATAACTTTTGATAATATAACTATATATTTTCCTGTACTAATATTTTGTTAATACTGTTTTGTATGATTATATATAATTAATATAACTACATATTTTCCTGTACTAATATTTTGTTAATACTGTGCTTTGTATGATTATATATTTTACGTTCTATTATTTGACCATATATATGTCCATTGTATATCCATTAATTCAGCTAAAATAAACAGAACGTTGTATTGGTGTTTTATTTATTCCTTGAACACGATTATATCACTTGTTTGGTTTCGGTTTTCTGAATAATTAATTAATTGCTATTTGTCAAATAGATAAGTAACGAAGCTGACAGCTCAACTTTCTAATCCAACTGGAATAATAAGGAATAATTAAATAAATAACGAATCTGGCAACTCAGCCTTCTAAGCCAACTGACGGAGGAATATATGCTTTAAATAAATAAAAAATGCTATCTGGCAACTCAACCTTCTAAGCCAAATGGGTGATTAATATATGGAATAATTTAAAAAATAACGAATCTGGCAACTCAGCCAACTGGCTGATTGATATATGGAATAATTAAATAAATATTACTATCTGGCAACTCAGCCTTCTAAACCAAATGGCTGATTAATATATGGAATAATATATGGTTTAATTTAATAAATAACAAATCTGGCAAACCAGCCTTCTAAACCAACATTAATATATGCTTTAAATAAATAAATAACGAATCTGGCAATTCACCCTTCTAAGCTAACTGGTTCATTAATATATGGAATAATTAAATATTAAATGCTATCTGGCAACTCACCCTTGTAAACCAACTGGTTCATTAATATATGGAATATTTAAATATTTAATGCTATCTGGCAACTCAGCCTTCTAAGCCAACTGGCTGAATAATATATGGAATAATTAAATACATTGCGCAAACTGGCAACTCAGTCAACTGGCTGATTAGGGGCCTATAAGAGAGCGGCGGGGTGGCTGAAGACCTCATATGCGTCTGACGACTGTCAGGCGAAGAACCCCCTCCTCTGGGTCCTCTCCTCTTCCTCTCTCTCTCTCTGCCCCTTTGGGGGGGTCAGGCCGTCCCACCTTCTCCCCAAAGAGGCCCCTTAGGTTAGGTATGCCCCTTTGGGGGGGTTCAGCTTGGCAGATAACTCCAAGTTGCATACCCCTTGCAACCCCATTTTGGGGTTGGCAACAAAGGGGGGTGCCTTGAAACAAAAGGGGGGGTGCTTTGCAACAAAGGGGGTGGGGGTTGGCACTCTTGCAACATTATGCAATTGCTCTGCACTCTGGCATTTTGCGCCCATGCTACTAATGGTAAATTAAACATAGAGTTGACGAATATAAGTTTGACCAAAAATAGATTTGTTGATGAATAGTGACAATAAACAACGTATTACACAATAGAACAATGTTTCCAAATACAGTAGAAAATATATCGATATATAACTTCTCATATTTATGGTTTTCCCATAATTCATAATTACGAAAGAAAATATGTTTTTCAAATACGATAGAAAAATATATATATCATGCGCCTCGGTGGTGTAGTGGTTAGCGTCGCTGACTACGAATCCATCGGCCCCGGGATCGACGCAATAAAGAAAGTGGTTGGTAGATAAATGGGTACCCTGGTTGGCCTAGTGGTTAAGATGCTGGGCTGCTGGTGGGGAGCGGTTCGGATTCCACGTTAAACTGTAGGTTTAAGGTGGAGTGAAAAGCTTGACCTTCTTCAGAATGAGCAATTCGGGCGAAAGCTAACCAAAGGTTACCAAAGGTATCTCCCCAGCTTTAAGGTTTTTTGGTAATTACGAAAGAAACTACAGTATTTATTTTTCATTAATCGTTGCCAAATGTCACCATAAATTTAACTATAAATGGAAATGTAGGATAGATTATATTCAGACTTCAAAACTTAACTCAAAGAATAAACTTGAGATCCGGGGCGTTGGAGAAATGCTCTAGATTGGATGTTTGTCCATCCGTATAGCTTTTTTTCGGATATTTGAGAATTGGGATTTTAGCATAGAGAAGGTCTCTATAGGAAGTTGATATTTGAGATATTAAGGACCTGCCAGGAAAGCAGAAAAGAAGATATTTCCATTGACTTTGATACACTTTATTAATTAAGGAACTTAATATTGCTTGATTGTTGATTGATTTATTGATCATTAAAAATTAAATTATTTCATTAATCAATATTAAGAATTACATTTAATTATACTAAACTTGGCTGAAAAGAGTCTTGTTTACTATCCTCCGATGGTGCCTAAAAAAGGGGAGATCCCTTAAAATCGCACTCAAGTTGTAGATTCAATTGCGTGAGACATTGAGACAGCTAATCCAAACCCAAATCAATTTGAGAGTGTCTATTTATTGTGCTACTGTCTCCCTTCCCTGCATTCATTCAAACGAACCAACAGCGCATAATATATATATATATATATATATATATATATATATATATATATATATATATATATATATATATATATGATCAAAAGTATTCGGACACCCCGGAAAATCCGCATTTCTGCAAAGATCACCTTCGCCGAAAGGTATGCTGGGAAAAAGCGTGGCGAAACTATAATGCTGAGGTGTTCTGTTAAGTTATCAGTAACTGTTGTGAAGCCATGCCGCGCGGACGTGAACTCTCCGAGTTCCAACGTGGACTCGTCATCGGATGTTATTTAAGTAACGTTTCTATACGAAACATTGCAGCCAAACAGGATATACCAAAGTCGACTGTAGCGGATGTTATCATGAGATGGAAGCACGACGGTGCAACTAACGCGAAAAAACGTTCCGGACGACCACGCAAACTGACGGAACGTGATAGAAGAAGTCTGGTACGACATGTCAAGAAGTCCCGCACGTCCTCTGCCGCTTCCATCGCTGAGGAGGTAGGAAGAGCATCCGGTACCTCCGTTAGTACTGTAACTATCCGCAGAGAGATGCACAGACTCGGTTATTATGGTAGAGCAGCTGTACACAAGCCACTGATTACAAAAGTTAATGCCACGCGTCGTTTGGCCTGGTGTGTCTCCCGTCGTTCCTGGACCGTGGAGGACTGGAAAACTGTTCTTTGGAGCGACGAGTCGCGGTATTCACTCTTCCAGTCTGATGGGCGTGTTTGGGTGTGGCGACAGCCCGGAGAACGGCTTCTTCCTGACTGTGTACGTCCAACGGTGAAGTTCGGTGGAGAGTCCATCATGGTATGGGGTTGTTTTTCCTGGCTAGGGCTCGGCCCGTTGGTTGTTATACCCACTACCATGAACGCTGACGTTTATCTCGACGTTCTGGACAATTCGGCCCTCCCTACACTGTGGCAATACTACGGAGATGGCCATTGTTTGTTTCAACAGGATCGAGCTCCCTGCCATACTGCAAGGCGTGTGCAGGACTGGTTTCGTGAAAATAAGGTGGATTTGTTAGACTGGCCTGCTCAGAGCCCCGATCTCAACCCAATCGAGCACATGTGGGACGAACTGGAGCGACGGATACGAAACCGCACACCACGCCCGGCTTCACTTGCATCTCTTGCATCAGCTCTGCAAGAGGAATGGCGAGCCATTCCTGCACAGACTTACCGAAAACTGGTGGAAAGTATGCCTCGACGTGTTGACGCTGTAATAAAAGCAAAGGGTGGACTTACTGGTTACTAAATGCCATAATAAAACCATTTTTCCCAAAACCATGCGGTGTCCGAATACTTTTGATCATATAGTATATATATATATATATATTATATATATATATATATATATATATATATATATATATATATATATATATATATATATATTTAGACTTAGCGCTGTAAAATAAATATTTATTGAGCAACAAAACTTCCATACCTTACTGGCGTACCTTAATGTGATTTATGGGCTTGTTTAGTGCAGCAGAGTTGTTGGAAATTTGGTTTGATGTTGGTCAGTTGTAGGTGCATATCCGCTTCTGCATCCAACTTATTACGGTACTTATTTTTGGTCGCTATATATCGAGAAAATCCAGCCTCACGCATATAAGTTGATACAAAGGGGAGGAGATTCTTCAATGCTCGTTTTGTAAGATCGGGATATTGATTTAAAAGCTTTATCTAGAAAGACAACAAAGAATCTTTGTCAAAAGTTGTTTTGAGTGTCAGATCAGTTGAAATATCAATTTATTTACATATACTTAGCAGATTTTAATTTTAGCGAAAAATATTTAGCGATCCCAAATCCACGATGGTGCCATTTCAAGTCAGAATAAGAATATAAAATATTATTTAACAAAAAGCCACAGGGTAAAATTGTGTATAAATATTAGGACCTTAATTAGACCTTAATATTAAGACCTGATTAGACTGATTAGAAAACGTGTCACGGAACCCTTGTTAAGCCTCCGTGGAACCCCAGGGTTCCGCGGAACACATTTTGGGAACCACTGCAGGCTTATGGGATAAATGGGGATACGTGAACGCGGCCGCGTAAAGTCTCCCATTAATACTTAGATATGTAGATATTTTATTCACACACAAATGAATTTCCTAACCTATATTGTATATAAAATAAGAACATAAACTCCTAAACATAATGGTATTTACATATGATAAATAAAAATATATTAAATGAAAATAGCACGCATCTTTTCTTCACTCGTGATACTCGCGGCCAAGTGATGTTATGCTCATACCACCACGCGACTTTTCTAGAATTTTTATGTTTTCGGCTAATGTCATAACCTTACGACTTTTCTTCTTTTCACTATCACTCGCAGATGCTTTACGTTTTGGTGCCATACTGCTGTCTAAGGGTAATAGCAAAACAACGGCAAAATACGACAAAAACAATCCAACACAACTTCACTGAACTTAACGCGGTAGCGGGACTGAGACAAAGGGTGATGCGAGGGGTGACGCGAGAAGGAGGGGGATGCAGGAATGTTGGAGAGTGTAGGAGAAAACACTAGAGCGCGCATTGGCACGCGTACAGTACTACTGTATTAGAACGTGTTTGGCGGACCGTGTATAATAAAATTTTCCGCTTTCGGCAAATAATTGTTCGCATTTATTTTTCCGTGTATAAGTAAATTCGCGCTGGACAAACGCGTTGGACGAGGGTTTACACACACACACACACACACACACACACACACACACACATATATATATATATATATTATATATATATATATATACACATATATATACACTACTAGCTCTAGCTGATGAATTTATGTTAACACAAGAAATAACAGAAAACACAAAAAAAACCTGCCTAGATTTGCTATTCACAAACAAAAGCAACTTACGAGGGGCGGTCAGAAAATACGTTCACACGGCGTATAATTTCGTTAATTATTGTTCGTTAATTATTGTTGGCAACACTGCACGTCGATTCGGCTGCCATCTACCGTACATTGGTTATATGAGTCAGATGAACATGGCGGCTCGACTGGAACAGTGCCCTGTCATTTCTGCAACGATATTCCGAGTCTGTCAGTGGTCAAGAATTTCTCGAGCGCATTGTCACAGGAGACGAGACGTAGGTTCATCACCGTACTCCGGAAACAAAACGTGCCAGCATGGAATGGAAACACCCTGGGTCCCCGCGACCAAAGAAGTTCAAGATTGTGAGGTCCGCTGGGAAAGTGATGGTTACCGTGTTTTTGGACCACAATGGCGTTTTACTCACAGACTTCATGCAAAATGGCATAACAATCAATGCAGCTGCATATTGTTCAACACTGGAACGTTTACGAGCGGCCATTAAACGTAAACATCCTGGACTGCTCCGTAGGGCAGGGCACTGTTCCAGTCGAGCTGCCATGTTCAACTGATTCATATAACTAATGTACGGTAGATGGCAGCAGAATGGACGTGCAGTGTTGCCAACAATAATTAACGAATTCGTCTGATACAAACATAATCAATGTACGTCCTTTAGTTACGAAATTATACGTCGTGTAAACTTATTTTCTGACCTCCCCTCGTAAATGATAATGTGGAAATATCCCCAACTATAATATCGGAGGAGAAGACGCTGGAAATTGTGGAAAGACATATCCCAAAAATACAACAAAGAGGAAAGAGAAGCAGGTTCGAGAGACAAAAGAGGTCATTGTTCCGAAAGAAAAAAAGAGTGACTGCAAAATTAAGTAACTGTAAAGATAACAACAGAAAAATATTAAATGATAAACTGCAGAGTATCGATTGCGTCATACAGGAACTAATTGAGAAGCATTCAGAAAAAGAAGAAGACGACGCTATAGAAGCGATAAAGGTTAACTGAAAGTACTTCTATAATTTTGCAAAAAGGAAGTCGAAAAA
The DNA here is from genome assembly GCA_023014485.1 of Bathynomus jamesi. Classification (NCBI taxonomy): domain Eukaryota; kingdom Metazoa; phylum Arthropoda; class Malacostraca; order Isopoda; family Cirolanidae; genus Bathynomus; species Bathynomus jamesi. Next base: position 757,177 of record JAJOZX010000658.1, on the reverse strand, counting down.
CCATACGACTATCGGACCTTTGAAAAACGAAGACAGTGCTTTATCTGATGATCTAACAGAAGTATCTGAAATATTAAGAGCTCAGTACGAATCATCTTTCAGTATCCTAAAAACTGACAAACTGTCAGGACATGCTATAGAAACGCGTTCTTTGAAGAACTACAAGGGGAAAGTATAACGGACTTCGACTTTACGACAGATGATATTACACAAGCTATAGGGAAACTAAAAACACACTCAGCGGCAGGACCGGACAAATGGAATGCCACACTGATCAAAAACTGCAAGAATGCAATTTCTGAGCCCCTATATTGGATATGGAGACGATCACTAGACACGGGAAAAATACCGGGCATTCTGAAGAGCGCGAACATAGTCCCAATATATAAAGGAGGAGATCGATCCGAGGCCAAAAACTATAGGCCAGTGTCGCTTACATCTCATCTCACTAAAATATGTGAAAGAACAGTTAGGCAGAAAATTTATGACTTTTTGGAAACTCAGAAAAAATTAAACGATAACCAACATGGGTTTCGGTCAGGCAGATCATGCCTATCACAACCAATGCAACACTACAACAACATTATTAATGCATTTGAAAGTAATGAAAACTATGATGTAATATACACAGACTTTGCCAAAGCGTTCGACAAGTGTGACCATGGAATCATAATACATAAACTGAAATATATGGGAATAACAGGAAAAGTAGGGAAATGGATATATAATTTCCTTAGTGAGCGGCGGCAAGTCGTTACAGTGCAAGGAATATCTTCATCAGAATCAGAGGTCCTCAGCTCAGTACCACAAGGAACAGTATTAGCTCCACTACTCTTCATAATCATGCTAACTGACATAGCTGGGGACGTTACCAGCGATAGCACAGTAACATCCTTTGCCGATGATACAAAGATCAGTAAAAAAATAAGAACTAAACCGACATGAACAGAATCTACAAGTGGACGGAAGACAACAATATGAAGTTTAACACTGAGAAATTTCAGCTGTTACGGTATGGAAAAAGGGAGGACCTAAAATCCATGGAATATTATACCCCAAATGGACAGGAAATTCAGAGAAATTCTAAAGCAAAAGATTTAGGGGGTTGTAATGACTAATAATGCGGAATTTGAAACATAAAACAAGATAGCAGTAAACAGAGCAAAGAGAATAACTGGAGAGATACTGAGAACCTTTAAACGAAGGGATAGGAATATAATGATTCCTCTATTGAAAACACTGATCATACCCAAATTGGAATACTGCTCGGTCCTAACATGCCCATATAAAAAAGAAGACATTAGATAGCTAGAAGAGATTCAGAAAAGCTTCACAGCCAAGATCAAGGGGTGCAAAGAACTAAATTACTGGGAAAGGTTACGCGAATTAAACCTATATTCACTGGAAAGGAGAATAGAGAGATACACCATTATTTAAACTTGGAAAATAATGGAGAAACTAGTGCGTAATCTTACTCTGAACCCTGTAACTTCCCAAACAACAGTGGAAAGTAGAAAAGGCAGACTGTGTCGTGTTCCCAAATTAAAGGCTAGACAGGGAACATCCTTAACCCTGAAGAAAATAGTTTTGTTGTGAAAGGACCAAGACTGTTTAATTAGCTGTCCAAAGACCTAAGGAACACGAGTGGTGTTGCGGTGGACATCTTCAAAAGACGATTAGATTCCTGGCTCAGAACAATCCCCGATGAGCCGGGCGTACCTGGCTGTGTGAGGTGGAGAGTACAAAAAACTGAACTCGAGAGGAGGGGCGACAAGCTTGACCTTCGTGAAATGAGGAATCATCGCACGGAACATTTGAAAGGTTGAAAGGAAAGGTATATTTTGAAAAGCTTGGCTGCAACACGAATCTAAAGGTTCACTTCCTTCACTCGCATTTGGACTATTTTCCTGAAAACTTGGGTAGTGTGAGTGAGGAGCAAGGAGAAAGGTTCCACCAGGATATGAAGACTATGGTAAAAAAATACCAAGGAAGGTGGGATGTCAACATGATGGCAGACTACTGCTGGTCTCTGAAACGGGAAGGCTCTGAAGAAATACAGCACAAGAAGCGAGCAAAAAAACGACGATTTTCTCCTACTGATCAATCGTGATTGATCAAATTATGTATCAATTAAGTATCAAAGATGAATTTACTTTGAAATGTATTGTCTTTATATTTCTTATAATTTTTTACTCTTGGAAATTTAGTTCTTTAATACATACTATGATTATATCTGACTTATATTTTGTGAAAAATCCCGACGTGATACATAAAAATGGTTGTAAAATTTGAAATGAGCATGGCAAAATTGTATAAGATCATGTAATAGAAATAAAACATCGCGTACCTTGGTTTGAAATGCAGACTTGTGTAATTAGTAATTTTTTATGCTTTTTAGAATTTTCGTTTCTAGGTTTTAAACTTACCCAAACTGGACCTACTGAAGGGAAGGGAAGTGGAAACCAACTCTTTCTTACATCAAATCCCGCAAATGAGGCGGGATGTTGCAGAGGGGTCGACCGTAAACTCGAGTAAAGTAGAACTTTTGCTATACAGTATGTAACAGTTAAATAAATACATTCTATGTGTGTATATTAGTTTATTTTAAAACTTGAAATTACCAAAGTATACATTTTTTTAAGTAATTCGTAATGGCCATTAAATGGGGCGTTTCTGTCGCAAATTAAAAATGAAATTTGATAATTTGATTTGTTTCTGTTTGAGGACATTCAAAAGAAAAAAAAACATCATTTACGGAGAAAAAGTGTAAATCGCTATTTGTTTGCAGTCATCCCATAAAATTCAGGATTTCTGTCTCCGCATGACGTCATTGTTTACAATTTTGACGTAGTGGGAGGAGCTAAATGTTGGCAAAGGCGCAAAGAGAAAAATGTATTGATGTAATTTCTGAGGAAATTATCAGTGCTGTGCTCGTTACTTTATAAATGTAATGCCGTTACCGTCACCGTTACTTTTAATGAAATGTAAATATATTATATATATGCATAGGTATATTATAATTTAGATATACATAAAATATTATATTATATAAACATTCGCTTGTGCGAGTATGTGAATTTGTGTTGGTTTGTATCCACTGGTTAATGCATAAGCTATGAAAGTCTGTGCATGCCTTCATTGCGTTGTTATGACTTATAAGTAGGCTGACCATACGTACCGTTTTGAACGGGACAGTACCGTTTTGTATGGGTTTTTGTATGGGTTCTGTCACTGAAGAATAATTGTAAGCTCAATATGTTTATGTACTTACTTTTTCATGAATACAGAATATTACATAACCCCCGTCCCTTTTTTGCCATCCCAATGTCCCGTTTTTGTCTCAAGGAAATATGGTCAGCCTACTTATAAGGCATAATATTTTCAAAAAAAGTGAAACAAAATTACTGCAAGATTTATTACTAGGAATTGCAACATAACAGAGGATGTAGCATACTATTGATACTAATTTACTAATGCTAGAATATACCAGGAAAGTTTAGTTTTGCAAAACAACAATACGAAATACTAAAGAAATTAATCAAATGAGTTATTGTGCATAACAATGATAACTAAAATTTATTAGCTAAATATACAAACTTAAGAACTATTATTCAAAAGATCTTTATTGGCCTTTAAGAAAACAAGCTTCTCAAAAGTTGCATCTAAGAGCGAGCCTCGTTTCGGACGCAGTATATCCTTCCCTCTGAAAAAAACCTGCTCAACAGCGGCACTAGATGGTATAGGAGTGTTAAGTTTAATAAACATATTTTTAAAGTTAGTGGATGGGAAGGATGCAGAGCTAACATGCCGTGAAGGCCCAGATGAGAGGAATGACGAAACCTCTGTTGAACTTAGGTCCCTCCCTGCTCCAGGGTTCTTCGCCTTTTTACTTCGACAGTGCTCTCAGTGTAGGGGGAGAGGGTGGATGGGGGTAGGCTGCCAGCATGCCAACGGCCAACATGCACACCTCACTCATAGTGAAGGGACAAATTTTTAACGGTTAATGAATAATGAGTGAGGATCGAAAGAAACTAATTGCGAGCTACGATAAAAAAGTAATGAGTTAGAATTTCTCACCGACTAACGAATACACCGACTAACGAATGTATTTCCTTAAAAAAGTAATGTCGTTACTGAAAGAGTTACTTGATTTGAAATGTAACGCCGTTACCGCTACCGTTACTAAAAAAGTACCGCGTTACGTAACGGCCGTTACTTGTAACGCGTTACTGCCCAGCTCTGGTTATTATCATATGAAAATGAAGATATCCCAACTATTCAGAGGCTAGGCTTATAATCAATAATCGTTGTATACTTTATATAAAAAATTATAAAACATTTCATATATTTTAAGCATAAAGAGAAAATTGCAATAAATGCAGGGACCTAAACAATACTTGGAAGTCGAAAGTAATCACAATCCAACAGTGCTCTGACATGGCACACGGTAAAGTAGAATTGTCCTTGTCCTCACCTCTTTACCCAAAGGGTGCTTGCTTCTGCAGGAGTTGCTCCTGACGAAGAAGCAGTCTTGGAGAGCATCACGGTCTGCCAGAAGATAAATGCTTTCAAGTAGTCCCTCCTTGGAAAGTGAAACTGAGGTTTGCAATGCACAAAGATATTTCCCAACCACGCATATTTATACTTAGTCATGTACACATTGTGCTTGGAGGAAACTATCAGAATGTTAAAGTTACCTTTTCGCAGCGTACCATGTCAAGAGACAACCGCAGTAAACGCGATGACTTATACAATGCCTGGAAGCTGCAAGTAATCACAAACAAACCTGTTTCCACCTGGCACACGAGAAAGTAGAACTGTCCTTATCAAATCGATTAGATGTTGTTAGTCCGCAAAATTCAAGCCAGGTGCCCAGCACCCGCTGCATACGCGAGCCGAGATCCTAAAACTGAGTGATGTGTTGTGTGACGTGAATGTTGAGTGTTGTACAGGGTGTCCATAAATTGTATTTACAAATTCAATTGAAATTGAACTGAGTTTGTAAAGATAATTTATGGCACCCTGTATTTTATATTTTATTATTTTATCTATATTTACTTATCTATTAATTAATTATTACTAATATTAGATAAATGTCATATATTTTGGGTCTTCGGAAAGTAACCTATTAGGATTTTTAACAATAGATAACACGGTTCCACGTTCCAGGTTCCAGAAATTGCTCACTTGATCCCGCGGATCAGCACACGTTTCTGGTGCAGAGCCTCTACACTGTATCTCCTATTATGTACTAAACCTTTACTTCTTCTAATTTCCATTATTTTTACAATATAATTTTTGATACTTTATGATTTTTTTATATTCTCTACTCCCATCATCTCCCCCACTATGTTTCTTAGTTTTTTACAATGAAACAAGTGTTCTCTCGTATCATTCTCTCTCTTGCATACTTCACACTTCATGTCCTTATATTTTCCTTTATAGTTTTCTTTCACCTCTACCATATTTAATCGGATTTCTATTATAATCTCCATATCATTTTCTTTCATATTTTCAATATATGATTTTCTTTGAAATTCATCAATGAATCTTAGTTTTTTCATTTTAGTTTTCCTCTTTATTAGTTCTTCTTGTAAATATTCATTAATTTTTTGTCGTACACTTTTCTTTAATTCACTTTTTTTCATCATTTTCAAGTCCTCAAATGTTACTTTATATAATTTACACATTTCTGCCACTTCCTCTGTCCAACATCCTGGGTATGGATTTTTCAACTGATCTTCGGGCCGCGATATCACATGGGGATCTCTCGAAACGTAACCTCGCGTTATCATTGTATTCTACTCTATCTACTTGATTCACGCTCGCCTTTTAGCGTGTAAATAGTTTCACACAAACGATTTTTTACAGAAATTTTTAAGCCAGTGGAACCTTAACAATTACTTTAAGTTCACAATCAACTTAGATTTTGAATGCAACTTCACAATTTTTGTCTCGCTGGCTTTGGATGTGAAGCTCAAAATTTTGATGGCTGTGGTATTTCTGCAAATTTATGGTCTCACTGGCTTTTCCTCGATTTCGTAAAAAAGAGTATTGAAATTTTGTACAATCGTGGCCTGACTCGATAGAAGTATCATAATTCACCGCCTGTCCGCCTGTCCGTTTTTCTGTCTGTCTGTCTCCTTTTCAGGTCCAAACGGCTCGACCGATTTTCATGAAACTTAGTGACAATCAGGCACGGGGCAATTACTTGATCAATGTAATTAATTACAATTACAATTACTTGACATATTCTCATCGGAAGTCATGATAGGTTAAAAAAAAAGAAAGTGACAAGTTGTATTTGAAATTTAACTGCTTCGTGAGCTTCGAGTAAAATCTGTGAAGCTGCATTTAAAATGTAAGTGATTCGTGAGCTAATTGTAAATGTTAAACTCTAACTCGCTTGACATTTTCTAGGGTAAGAAAGGATAATAACAGCCTTCTCAAGAACTAGCAAAATATCCCGTCCGAAGGACGAGTTATTTTGCTAGTCATTATAAAGCATCGAAGCTATTATTGGGTTTGTTAACCACGGTACACTCGCATGAATGTCCGATATGTTTACAGGTAATGAACATTTGCTATGACTAAAATCTATTTTAAACCTGTTACGTAATGACGCAGGACATATTTTAGAGTTTCGAAATCAGGTGACTATTACTGCAGTTATATATACAGTATATATACATACACACAGTATATATATATATATATATATATATACCGGGTGGCCCAAAAAAAATGGCACCAATTTTGAGAAGTGATATCTCAATAATCATTGCAGCTAGGGACTTAAACAAACAACCAAATGAAAGATAATTCTTTTCTCTTTAAATACTTATTCTATGGCTTGATGGTTATAAGCCCATATAATGCCCAAAATTGGCTTCCAAATAAAATATTAAAAAAAAAGTTGCGCATTTATATTTATTCCTTGATCCTAATTTTAAATGAAATTTTTCTATTCCAGACCCCTCAAGATGGGCTTGAGAGAATCTGATAAGAACATTATACAAGCACTACGTGAAGAAAAAGGATATTCATTAAACATAATCCTTTACGAATTTCCAAATAGAAATTGGAAAAAAAGAACTGTGGCACATTTTTACAAAAACTTAAAGAAACCGGCAGCAGTCAACGGCGTCTGGGAAGTGGTCGACCAGAAACTATTAGA